>CAJVPU010000414.1:0-17931 GCA_910591775.1 Dentiscutata heterogama | reverse complement strand
TATATATATATATATGTATGTACATTTATATATATATATATATATATATATATATATCTTTATTTTATTTTATTTTATTTTATTTTTGAAATATAAAAAAACTCTAGGAGAAAAGATCTTTGAATACAATATCCATTTTTGAACAATGATCGTCTCGGGGAGAGATCAAACGATCCTAAATTTGTATAAATCGATCACTAGTCAGAGTTAATTTTGAGATACCAAACTGATACTGTGCTGTGTACAAAAAAAATTTTTCTCATCTCCTGCTTTTTCTCTCTCTTTTGATTAGCATTCATTTAAACATTATCGAAAAGTCGCGTTTTTTCTAACAATGTCTACTATGTAAAAGTATAATAACAATGCAGTAAGAATTTTCTTTGATGCATTTAAAATGTATTTTTTTTTAGAAAAAGAAAGTTATTTTTAAATTTAGACAACAAGCTTTAAAATTATAATTGGCAATTTCATAATGCATCTTTATAAACTTGTAAACACGTGTGACCAATTAATAGTTAAGTACATACATACGTACATACTTTAACTATACATGAGTTTTAAATCCGTTACAAAAAGATCAAGATGAAAATCAGTCTACCATGATTCGTTAAAAAAGTAAAAGACGCGCGTAGTTTACAGTTTTTTATTAAAACCTTATTATGACTATTATCTTATTATTGTGTTCTAATCTTCAATAAATTTTTTTTGTGACAGTAGAAAGTATACGTCAGTGATTTAACTTAATTGAGTAATGGAAGTTTCTTATCAGAAGAGTTTAAAAAAGAAATGTTCTGCATGGTCAATACAAATATATATACATGTAAAGAAATATAACCTCTATACGTATATTCGTGATTTGATTATACGTAGTGATTATGATGATTATGGTGATTATGATGATTATGTGCGTTAGACAATTTTATTATTTTGATTGGCCTAATTATCAAAAAACAATTAATTAATTATTTTAATGTTAATACCTGGTTATTATCTGTAAATTCTGCAATATCCTGCAACATCTATAACATTATGTCATATACCATTTTTTAACCCCCATGTTTTTTCTTACATAAATATTATGATACTGTATTTGATACCCCCTACTAAAAAAAATCCTTTTTTTTTTTTTTTTGATGAATAAAAGACTCCTTAACACAATCAAAACACACAATCAAAGTATCAAATGCATTTAGTTATACAAAATCAGGTTTCGAGGGTTTAAAAAACTTTTCGAGATTTTAAAATATTTAAAGTGCTTGAAAATTTAATTAATGCATGATAAATTTAAACTTTAAAGATAATACCGAACAGTACATAGTATTAATTACAAATGGTTTTATTAAATTCTTGATGATAGTTAAAAAAAGATCTTTTTTATTATATTGATAAAATAATAAAGTAATAATACGTTTTGTATGATTTCCTATTTTAAGATAAAGAAAATGAGATAAAGAAAATGATAAAGAAAGTACGAAAGTAGCGGAGATAAAATTGTAAAAGATAGCGACCCGGGTCAAATCCGAGTTAACCATTTTTTTCGACAAAGTTATGACTCGGGTCAATAATAATTACAAAGAACAAACCAGATAATTTATAATTTTTAATATTTAGGATTGATTTGAGTTCTTTCATTTTTTTTCTTTAACTAACCCGTTTAACCTGGGTAAATGACAATTTTTAACTCGTGACCCATCAAGGCGTTGTTGACCCGTACAGGTCAACCTGACCCGGGTAATAGAAAGCTTTTTTTAGAAAACCCTAAATTCCATTATCGACAAATATAGAAATTATACGTGTTATTCAACGAGTTTAATGATTTTTATAAATGATTTCTTTAACGTTGATTCAGTAATTACTGATTGACTGATTGATTGATTGATTTCTTGAGAGGTTTAAGTGTTTTGAAGTGATTTGAAAGTGATTTGAAAAGTGATTCGAAAGTGATTCGAAAGTAATTTGAAAATGATTTGAAAATGATTTGAAAGTGAGCTTACCTAGTGCTGGACACTACAAAGGCTACAGATACAAATAATAATACAGGAAAACATTGTGAAATTTTGGATTTAAACGTGTTGATTTCTTATGATCATGCGCATATACATATTCTCGAACTACTAATCTCACTATTAATCTCACTACTAATCTCACTACTAATCTCACCAAAGTATGTAAGTAAGGGGGAAGGTTGAATAACTTTGTGTGCACTAACGGGAAAACTATCAATTAACAGGTAAATCAAATGCGCCTTAATGTATAATGTGTATGCATCAAAATTATTGAGTTAAAAAAAAGTGTACCGATACGCATCAATCATCATCAAATCAGATGAATTTAATCAGATGAACTACATGAATTTTTTTTAAATAAACGATAAAGATAGGCCAGCCAATAATGATTATAATTATCACAGCATACTTTATATATTGTGTTTTTCTATTTTCATTATATGATAACGTGAACATGATAATGTTTCATGAAAATATTCTTGCATAACATAATGAAGTACGATACTCTCATGACTTTTTGATACTATATATGCAATAGATATATTATAGAATACGATACATTCTCATGACTCTTGGCAAATAACATTCTTGAGTTTAAAATGAGTGTTAAAAGTTTTCACAAATTTTCAAAAATGTATTAGTTAAAATTTATTAGGATTTTGTATTACAAAGTACGATATTTATGGTTTTTTTTTCTGTATACGCTTTTGTTATCAATGAGTCGACCGTACGTACGTACGTACGTGCGTACGTATTGGTATAACGTGACCATTCTTTATCAAACCTTAATTTGAAGAACGTGTTAAAGCTGTAAAAGCTGTAAAAGCTGTAAAAGCTGTAAAAGTAGTTAAATTATATCACTACATCTATGACCTTTATTATGACCTTTTGACTTTATGGCCTCTATGACCTCTATGACCTCTATGACCTCTATGACCTCTATGACCTCAATGACCTCTATGATAATGACTTTAACAGCTCAGCGATTACTCAGTGCTTTTTCGGCTAAATGGTGTACGTACTTACCCCTAGATAGAAAAAAAAAAAAAAAAAATCCGAAAAAAAACCGAATTAATCTATTAATGATATTATTTAAAATTCCAATTTTGACTGCTTATTTTCAAACCTATCACTACAGTATGGATTTTCTTTTTAAAAAAAAAAGAAATTATCATCATAATTGAGATTACCTTTTTTTTACGTCATATATCCAAGAAAAATTTTGTGAATTGATTACATACAAAGCTTTTTTAAACTCCTTAATAATTTCATGCAATGTTGTCTTTCATGTCAAAATAACAACTTAAGGAGAAAAATAATCATCACGTTTGAAGATCCAAAGATGATCGAAACTAGTATAATGGATCAACAATTTAGTATTAAACTAAGTTTTTAAATATGTAGAATGACATAAGATCTACCATTGGTAAATGAGATAACCAGGAAAAAAGGTGTATTATGTAACAAGAAGGATTTTTTTTTAATTAATGATTTTTTTAATGATGACTGATGATGACTGATCGATAAAAAGTTAAAAAGATTTATGGAAAGGAGGATGCTTACGTACGTACATACGTCATTTCGTATGGTGATTACGGCATTACATTTTGAGTAAAATCACCCTCTTAATAAAAATCCAATTAAAATCCAATTAAAATAAAAAGATAATTAGTATTTCTTATTTAAAAAAGAAAATATATAGCGTGATACCTTTAGGAAAATGATTTTCTATTTTTAGACAAAAAATTAACATTAATTCTTTCAATGTACATACGTACGAATAGTGTCACTAATAGTGACGTGTAACCACCGAATATCGATAAAATTTTAATATAACAACCTTCTTTAAGCTATTAATTTAAAGTTATATATTCAAAATTGACATATATATATATATTTATACGTATGTTGAATATACGTTATATAAATTTTAAAATATATGTTATATATAGGAATATTACGGGATATCCTACATTTAAAAACGTACAATACGGGGAGTATCGTTTCACTGATAATCATTGTACCGAAAATCATAATGTTGGTGAAGCGAAAATCAGTGAAAAATGAATCCAAATTCACTACACGCATGTCAGGGTACAAGAAAAAACTCTCCCTTAACATAAATATAACATAAAAAATATAACAAAGTATTAACATAAATGCATACACACATTATGTATGCCCTTCTCTAAATCTGTAAATGCACGCTTTTTTTAACTCAGTTTTAAAAGATCTTATAAGTTTCTAAAGAGAATATTACTATAAATCTGTGAATGCAGACCCTTGCTTGATTGGTCATATGGTCTTAAGGGAGAGACTTTAGAGGTTTCTTCGTAACCAAAGCTACAAATACTTTTGAAAAAATTGGTATAATGATAATTTTGCTTGTAATACAAAAATCTTAATAGGAAAAATAACCAATTATCAATTTCAAGAAATCAGGTTCTTGGGTGCACTAATTAAAAAAAAAAAAAGATGATAATGAATGATTTGTTTCTATCGCTATATACTGTATAACATTCTGTAATTACAGTCGTACCTGGTTTATATTTTATAATTTACCCCGGTTTATATCATTTTCTTTTTCAATTTATCCATAGTTATTATATAGAAAAAAAAAAGGGGATCTAACCTAAGTACATACGTACTGTACGTACGTACGTGCGTAAGTACTTTTTTAAAAAGTTTACAAATTGGGAAAATCCAGATCCATGGCGCATTATCGTTCAACAATAAAATGCAAACACAGACTTGCAATAGCGATAACCAATGTAAGTATGCTGTAATGACTCCCAAGTTTATTAGCGTTAGAAATAAATGGTGGATTTGTTTGCAGTTTTGATATCTATGGTTTTTGATATCTTTGGCGAATTAGAGAGTGTGCTTATTTTAAAAAGATAATTAAAAATCATATGTTGTTTTATAAAATGATGTGTTATAGCTCATACTTATACGTGCATACGTACAAAGTTTAACGAATCGTACTAGGTATTATTGTATTATTTGAGCATGAAATTTCGCACAACCTCAACAAAAGTTTAAAAAAAAAAAAATCGTGTACCACTACGCATAATCATGTGATCACAACAGGACGTAACTATTGAGATGTCATTTTTTTGACAGATGTATATACTATCTTTTCGTACTCTTTAAAAAAGTTTCGTTTTCGTTTCGTTTTTGTTTTTATATATTTATTACACTTATCACTTGGTAAACTTAAAATTTGACAATCAACCAAAAGGTTTAAATATTTTAAAAAATATATATATTTTTTTTTAATCTTTATTGAAATCGATTTTTCAATTTTTTTTTTTTAAAAAAAAAAATTGCATTTTCATTCTTTTTACAAACAAATTTTTTTCAAAAAAAAGACAGATAAATGTTAAAAGAAAAAAATAAAATAAAAAAAAAAACTCAGAAAATAATTTTAATAAAAAAAGAAAAAAAAATTTTGACAAAATAAAAAGAAAAAAAAAAACGGCGAAAAATTATGCAGATTAATAAGTTGAATAAAGAAATAAGAGAGAAGAAAGAGATAACCTATTTTTTTTAAAAAAAAAATTTCATAGTTGTTATAATAGAGTAGTAGTAGTAGTAATAATGAATTGATAGTAGCTTTTTTTTTTGTCTAGATCGTAGATTGATAAAATTCATACTGTTATAATAATAGCTTAATAATATATAATTTTTTTTTTTTTTCTTTAAGAGAAAAAAAAATTTTTTTTTTGAAAATTTTTGAGAAAGTCAATGATATAGTGCATATAAAAGATGGCATAGTAGATTTTTTTCGACATAAAAATAAAAAAAGCTTAAAAAGTTTTTTGAACCATAATTTTTCGAAAGAATGAAAAGTAAATTCGGTTATCTTCTTATCTTCTGAAATATAAATATAGCAGCCAGCTACTATAAAGAATTGTTGGGGTATTATATTAAGAATATATGTAATAATAAGATATAATAAGGTATGTAAGGTAATATATATAGATAGTAAGTAAGTAATAGTAATTTATAATTTTGGAGTGTGTTAACAATCATACTAATAAGTAATGATTGGAAAATTGTGTCAAGAGTAAAAAAGTTGATAGTGTGTTTGATTTGATGACAAATGATGATGATGATTTTTATGATAAGGATGTAACTCCTGCTGATAGTTTAACGACTAAGAGCTTCAGGATTCAAAGCATAAGTTAAAGTAACCCCACGCCTTCTTTGAATGAGATCATCAAAGGCCGCCATCTTTTCTTGGTATTCTTTTCTTTTTGCTGCTAACAGCTTTTGCCTTCCATTCTCATGAACGTTAGAAAAGGAATAACGTCTATGAACTGAGCTTGGTCTCTCATAACGGAAAGGCTCGTTTGAGCTTTTTGTAGGAGTAATGGCAGGACGCGAAGAGGTATGATTCGAAAGATCTAAAGCGACAAAAGAAGGAGCAAATTCATTCTCATGGGGCGCAACTGTTGAGGAGTTCTTCTTATTTGCGTGAGGATGGAAAATTTTATTTAAAAATTTTTTTGTTGATTTTTGCTTGATTTGTTCCATTTTTTTTCTTGAGTTTTCTTGTGTTGTGTTGAGTGGAATTATATTTGTCGTTTCGTTTACGTAAGATGCGCAAAAAAAAAAAAAAAAAAAAAAAATGACAAGAAGTTGGAGTTATGATTATTAAATCGTCGCTTGTTTGACTAGTTTGAAATTATATCGAACTATCGATTAGTGATAGTGATGAATAATCTGAAAAATCGTTTTAGTCGTAAGTGAAGGACTTGATTTATTTTTGTTTAAAGTTCGTTACAAAAAGAAAAGATTGATAAAAGACGGTAAAGTCTTAAATGCTAGTGCTAAGTAGCTAAATCTAAGGAAAAGATTCGAGAGTAAGATGGATGAGGAGAATGAGGGAGGAAGTGATGTGATTTAAATATTTTTTTTTTCAGAAGTTTGAATATTTAAAAAGTTTTAGCTACGGGATAGAAAAGCTCTCCTTTTGGGAGCATTTATACGTTTTTCCAAATAAAAAATTGTGGTACATATATTGTAATATATATTGTGTATAATATATTTTATATAATTATTATATATAATATCTATATAATGTATAAATATGTGTATATATTTTATTTATTATAAAACTACGTATATATAAAACTACGTATATATATATATATATATATATATATATATAATAATAATAATTATAATAATTAAAAGTATAATATATATATATATATATATATTATACATTAAACAATATAAATAAAAAAAATTTTTTTTTTTTTATATATATTATTATAAATGGCAATGTATAGTGTACAGTACATATATTTAATAGTAAGTACATAATAGGCGTTTGAGAAACTTAAGCCTCATCCCTTTTTACATCGGAAATTTTGACAAATAAGATGAAATAACAGAAATAACATAAAACGAACAAAAAATGAATATAAAACATATGACTCAAGAAAAAAAAATATATACCATATTGTAAGTTTGACTTTCGGTTATTAAATGTTTATACGTTTTATTAGTTGAATAATAGTATATTATTATTCTATCAGTTATATAACGTTTAGAACATTAACGAGATTAAACATTTGATCTTCGATTAACATTCGATCTAATCCTAATCATTAAACGCACGTGTGAAATAACGCATATACTTTCTTTTATATCAAGAATACCAGGGTGAATATTAGTAATCGACGATTCAGCTAAAAAAAAACCAACACTATTATAATTATTATAATTATTATTATTATTATTATTATTGTCGTTGATTATTATTATATTAATTATTATAATAATTACTGTATAATTATTACAGTATTGTTGTAATTATTATGAAATTTTTTCAAACTGTTTTTTTTTTTTAAAAAAAAAAAAAAACAGATTTCTATCGCCAAAAATGGTTTTGATACAAAGAATTATTTAATCTGGTTTTCATACAAGCGTATAATGTTTATACCATTTTGCTCAAATTTTGCTTTTTTTTTTTTTTTTTTCAGAAAAGGACAGTTTCTAAAAAGTGTATTGCCTTTTTTTTTCGTCAATGGAATTATGTACGTACATAGAAAAAAAAAATTTTTTTTTATTCAATATAAATAAAAAAATTTACGCCAACTAAATAACAATACTAATAAAAAAAAAAAAATTCGTTTACCAGGGTTTTTTATTGGTCATATAACTAAACAATAGGTTCTTCTTTTTTTTTTTGTTACATTTAATTGAATAAGTCAATACAATGCGAAATTCTTTTATGGTTAAGAAAAACTTGGACATCGGATGGATTTCGTTGGTTTTTGAATATTGTATTAACTATTTGTGGTTTATACAAATATCCGACTATTTGGGAGTGTTTTGGGAGTGTGTCACATTCGTCATTATTATTAACTATTAATACTTTTTGCCATCGTTTGTTATATCTTTTATGTCAATGGTTAAAAAAGCGCTCTCTATTAATGTTTTTTTAATGCGTTTTATAATCGGCATACTTTTTAGAAGTCAGGTACGTACATAACAGATAAGTAAGTACGTACAGTACGTATAGTACGTATCGTAATCTCATGAATATCAGATATTTAGTATAGTACGTTTTACAATGATATCATACACAGGTCATATACAGAGCATATACAGGGTATATAAAAGGGGAACAGCTTTTCTGCATAATTATTATATAACTATTTAATTTTATAAAATGCAGGATTTTTTTCTATATTTGTAGGAACCCTTTATATTAAATATCCGATCAAAAATATATAAATTATTAAAGGATAGTCGTTACACATACCTATACAGTCGTAAAGTAGATGTCTTTTTATACAAGGTTCTTAACTATATCGAAAATATATAAATATTTGTATTTTTAACTGTAATTTTTACTGTAATATTTACTATAATTTTACTGTAATTTTACTGTATTTTTTCTTATTTTTCTTATCAATAAACCGATAGTATTTATTAAGCGGGGTACAGAATGCCACCTTCCTAGTTTATATATTGAATCTCGTGTCAAATAAAACAACCCATGATTAGTTAGATTTTTACCCCACACGAAATTTTAAAAATTTTAAGCTAAAGAAACATTAACTATATATTACATCAGTTATTAAATCGAATTATATTATTAAATTGAATTTTTGTTATTAAATCGAATTGTTTAATTATATTATTAAGGCAAGCTATGTTATTGGTTTAGAGACTTAATTTATGCAAACGCCATATCAATAATATATGAGGTCCTAGATTGTTAATGCGTTTTTCATTGAAGTTGACTATTAAATAAATTAATTATACTGTTGATAATGATGTAAAGTATATGAAAATAGTAATACAATAATAGATAAATTAAAATGATAAATAAAAATATAATAAATAAAAAACATATAACAAATTTCAGAATTTGTTAATGTTAATATATAATATGGGAATATGTAAAAAGGTAAGTAGGCCAAAATTTACAAACAATAAATGGAACGCGTAATTGATTCTTATATATATTTACAATTAGGTAAAGCAATGAATGTGCCACCTATGTACGAACGTACGTACGTACGTACGTACGTACGTACGTACGTACGTACGTGAATATAACACAAGAACACAAGAATCAGGGATAAGTATGATTGGAGCTGGTTCGATTTTTCTTCGGATATTAGTAATGTCAATCATATAACTTTATTATACTTAATTTACTTTTTCAAAAATAATCTTTGAACCATTTATTTCACGAGCTTTATTTCACGAGTTTCTACAATATTAATTAATATTAATTCATTTTTCTTTAAAGATGCAAATTATTATTCGACGCATGGCACATTACGCATGCAAGGATAACATTTCTACAGTATTTAAAGTATTAAGTTTTTATTTTTTAAAGTAAATTATCAATATTTGATTCACATTTTTTATCTTCTATAGTAATCAATAAAAACAAGACAATTAATGATTTAATACGATTATGTTTAACAATCATCCGAATATCCGAGTGCTTACTAAAAAAAAAACAAAACAGTATATGTTAGGTTATATGCTAAGTTATAAACATTAAAAAAAACACATGTTTATTTCATTCAAATCAACAAATAAAAAAAAAATTATTATTAGTAATTACAGAGTCAAAAAAAAATTCATATTCGCAAATAAAAATTAATCTAGGAGTCCATGTGTTAAACATGGAATTGTTTCTTCGGCTTTTACTATAATTTTTCAGAATCA
Organism: Dentiscutata heterogama; assembly: GCA_910591775.1. Taxonomy (NCBI): domain Eukaryota; kingdom Fungi; phylum Glomeromycota; class Glomeromycetes; order Diversisporales; family Gigasporaceae; genus Dentiscutata; species Dentiscutata heterogama. Next base: position 7,717 of record CAJVPU010000414.1, on the reverse strand, counting down.
TCATTGTTTATTGGATTCCGTCATTGTTTATCTATAATAAGGTTTTAAAGTCGTAGTAGGTTACATAACAGCTCGTACTATACTATAGTAAGATTATAGTAAGATTAAAGTAAGATTAATAGTAATATGATTTGAATTTACATCATATTTTGATACACAAAAAAATTTACAAGGTTATCAATTACTATTTTTAAATAAAAAGGAGATACTTGAGTTTCATGTTATACGTATATCGACCGTCTGTTATTTTATTTCTCGATAAGAAATTGCCAAAAAGGGATCTTGAAAGCATACGTAGCCGGTGAAAATAATTTAATTAAAGGAGAAGATACTTAAGAGTTTCATGTTATTTTGACTTCGTTAAACCTTCTGTTAAACCTTCTGATTTATTTTTTTACTAAAAAGGAATTCTAGTAAACATAGTCGTCGACATCGTAATAAAAAAAAGTCTTAACCTTAATAGCTGTTAACACGCGTCTTAATATGTAAAATTATCTAATAAATTATTATTAAGACTTGTACGCGTAAATTATCTTGCCAATCATCAGATCTCAAATTTGAAGGTATTTCCCTATTTGTTTAATTTAAAAAAAAGGTTCTTTTCTATTTGTCGCGAATATCTTTTAATTATTGAAATACCTTCCTTTTTAATAATCTGTTGTGTTCTAACTTTTCGTTAAATGTTATCTTACATCTGTTAAATATGATTGTACATTTAATTTATATATAAATATAGTTTCAAAAAAAAAAAAAAATACTTACGAACTTTCCATTCTAGAATTCTTGTAAAATACTCCTTAAATAATTTATATAGTAGGTAAGTTTTTCCTATGTATAATGAATATAATGATGAAAAACAAATATAACCGGCATAATAAACAATAATTCCTTGCACGTGAGCGATTTGAAACAAACGTCTGTCATTATACTTTTGACTAAGTTAGTCCCTTTCTAGAAAGATTAATAAACTTCCGTTTATAATTAAACCATATCTGATATCAGATACTGCGTGACCTTATCTTCGTGTAACGTTCCTTTTTAGTTACTATTTTTATTTCTCATACGTACGTATCGATATTTAACAATGTTCTTTTATACGTATCTTACATATTTCTCGTACAACTGATTTTTATTAATTTTTAATTGGTTCATTTCTTCGTTAGCCAAGAGAAAACAAAAAAAATAAAATTATGAACACAGCTTCGGCATCATTTTGATTCATTGTTACACATATAGTAACTAAAGATTTTTGTTATTTTTTTTTGTAAAATGTTTTGTTAATATTTACCTTACAAACGCGAAATTTTTAATCATTTAAAAAGTACACGTAGATACTGTAAGTGGTTCTATGACTTATCACGCCACCATTTTTCATTATGGGATTTCATTTATATATTTTTATAAATTTTTAACAATAATGGAATATTATTTTAATCGGAGTTCCGGTAATGATACAAGATAGACATTATGAAAGAAGTAAAGAAAGATCTTATGATGATTATTATTTGTTTATTTTTGTTTATTTTGTTTAAGTAATCTTATATGTTTCATCTTTTATGTATTAAAATAAAAAAAAAGAAAAAAATGCAAAATAAATATGCGAATGACGAAATTCTTAATGGAATCTCATTCTACCTATTTCCTTACCTTAAAAGAGTATGTAAACAATCACATTTACCCAAATCCTCTAATTTATTTACTTATTCTTATATACCCTTATAGGTTGACTATGAATAATTAGCCGCACGTTAATTACTTATTAGATTATTGATAATTGTTTGTATGTGTTTGCTGTATGCCAAAGAGTTACCATCATCTCCTTTTTCTTTTGTTTATCTTATATTTCTTAGCTTTTTGGCAGAAAATGATCAACATCTTTATAATGATTAAGGGAATAATGATTACATAATTATTATGGCTTTGCAAAATAAAATTTCGATATTCGAACAAAAATGCGTTTTTTAAAGTTCGGATCAAAAAAATTATAGATTTTACCGTATTATTAGATGAACTGGTGATCAAAATTCACACGCATACATGCACTATACCCTGCATTTTCGTAACAATGACGTTCTAGTTCAGTAGTTTAGTCAAGTTTCTATTATTTTTTGTTGACATACATCAAAAAAAAAAATTCTATTACCGTTACTGTACATAACAAAGACATACAAGATTGGTTATATTGAAGTACTTTTAATATTTTATATGATATCCTATGACCTATGAGATGCATCTCTCAACTAAATTAGGTTAATAAATAGTATACGCATAAATTAAAAGCATATCTGAATATATTTTTAAAACGTAATGCCAATGCTCGAGTAATATGACTATAATGTTTATTTATTTTTTTTTTTTTAAACAAAAACTATTGTGTATTTATTAGAATTTTGTACTACTTAACTGCTTATGGCTGAAATTTTGTATTTCTAACACTAATGCATCAATTTTCAATACTCGCTAATTTGCACAAGATTATAAAAAAAAGTTTCTCGGAGTTTTACCATAAACGTAATTTTTTATCATGTATTTTATATTATAACGTACATACGTACGAATGAAGGTACTGTATAACGATAACTGTTTTTAATCATTCAAAGAAAATCTTTCAAAGGATGTCACGCGACCTTTGGATAAGTTCACTTTTTACTAAAATATTACCCCAATCCGATTGACTGACTCTCCTTTTTTACTGAATTCAATAAGAAACACTGAGAAATACGGAAAAATACTGAGAACATTTGTGAGATATTGTGAGATTATTGCGGGATATTGAGAGGAACTAAAATTTTCATCTTGATCTTAGAACTTAAGGTTAATCTCGATTATGATCATTTCCAAAAAAAAATTTCATATTTGGAAATCATTCAATGGAACATATCTTTCCAAATCTTTTTTGGTATGTAATAGATTTACAATGATTCGGAAACTAATAACAAAATTTCCGATTACCGGTTACAAACTAAATTCCGGGAATTAAGTACATATATAATTAAGCGGATTTTAAACAAGCACGTGCGAAACCCTTAAATCCTCCTTAATAAAATTCCGATAATTATGTAATTAAATAGATGTTAAATCAGCGTTCGTAATTAACATTTGTTAGTCCACGTGTAAAACCATAAAACCCCTCAACTAAAGGATTAATTGTAACAGTTTTAATTATTTTTCTAATTTTACATATTTAAAAAAAATTTATAATTCCTCTGTAGTAAAATTTAATTAGAAATTTAAAAAAAATAAATTAATAGTGATTACTACAGTATAACTATATACTGTACGTACACGGAATTATACCGTAATGCATTATATATATATATATTTATTTTATAATATTTAAAGTTATAAAATTATATAATTTTTAAAAAGTTTTTATAATAAGTATAAAAAATAAGAATAAATAATTCTTTTAAAAAATTTTTTATTAAAATATTACTACTATAAAAAAATAGTTTTTACTGTATACAAATTTTTAAAAAATAAATAACTTTAATAAAATAAATATTTGTTTTAAAAATTTTTAATTATATTATACAGTATTATATTTAATTTTTAAATCTAATTTGTAATTTAAAAAATATATATTATAAAATTTGTATAATACAGTATATATAGTAAATTTTTTTATATAGTATTTTTAATTATAAAATTTTAAATTTTAAAGTAAAAATAAAAACAAAATTATTTTAGATTTTATTTAAATTTAAACTTTAAATACAAAATTATTTTTTTAAAAAAATAAAATTTTTTAATAAATTTTAAAGCTAATTTTTTTTAAACATATATTTTTTATTGTATCTAATAATATTACTAATTTGTTACTCTTATATACTGTAATTAACTAATTAAATTTCAAGATTAGATATAATATAATATAGTTAAAAAAAATTAAACAAATATTTGTTTGTTAAAATTGTTTATAATTTAAAACTTTATATACAAATCTATTTTAGTAGTTTTGATTTTATATTATATTTAATTTTATAATTTGTAGTAGTAAATATTGTACATATAATATAAAATTAATATTTTTTATTTTTTTATTAATATAAATAATAAAATCTTGCTTTTATCTTTATTAAGGATAGAGTGTATATAGATCAATTTTCATATAATCTACATAATATATTGAATTTTTATATAGTAAACAAAAAAGTGTTTCTAATAAAACTTTTTAATATCTTATCTAATTTGTATTGAATTTATACAAGATGTAATTTAAAATAGTTTGTTTATAATAATAAAATTATACAATATATATTGTTTTAAAAAAATTAACTTTATATATAACTAAAAATTTTTTGAATGCTATTTGTTTTTCTCTAGTTATACAAAGGATTGCTAATTATGATTAGTCAAATTACATATTGTTTATATATAAATTATATAATATTAGTTATATAATATTAATCTACATTTATTTTATATAAATTCAGAAATAGATACACTCTAACTCTTAAAATTAATAAAAATTTTTTACCAAATTAAAAAAAACTTGTTATTTAAATCTAATACTAAAAATAATAACTTAAAAATAATTTATATTTGGTGCAAGATATACTATATATATTTCTATAAAAAATTTGAGCCTAATAGTAGTTAAGATTAAAATTAGATTAAAGTTAAAATTAGAGTTAAGGTTAGGCTTAGAGTAAAATTATAAGATAATTATTTTTTATTAGTTATATAATATATAGAGATTACTTTAGTAAAATTTTGAGTTATAGCAAAGTATATATATATTACAGAGTATACCAAAAATAAATATCTAAACTTAATTGGTGATCCACTAGTCAACCAGAGAATCATGTAACTCAAATTATTTATAAAAATGTAGATCTTCTGAATATGGAGTGTATATATCTAAAACTTTTTTTTATACTAAATTAATTACTCTTCTGATTTAAGAAACTTTTGTAGAGCCTATCAAGATGCATCTAATAGTGGATAGAGCATCAAAATCGGTCTTGTGGATGTTAAAATATATTTAAAAAACCTTTCTTTTACTATGTAAATTTCTTTACAAATAATAGTATTATTTGTAAAGAAATTTACATAATAAAAGAAGATTTTTTAAATATATCTTGGCACTCACAAGGCCGATTTTAATGCTCTATCCACTATTAGATATGTCTTGATGGGCTCTACAAAAGTCTTTTAAGCCAGAAAGATAATTAACTTAGTATAAAAAAAAGTTTTAGATGTGTATACAGGTGATCCCCGATAATATCAACCTACGTTAATATCAACCTAAGCCACAAATCAAATTTTTACAAATTTTTATATATCAAAATTCCCTCGTATATATCAACTTTAATATGAATTTTCGTTAATATTACTATCAACATAATTTTGAACAGGTTCAAATGGGTTGATATTAACGAGGATCACCTGTATTTCATATTTAAAAGATCTACATATTTTACTATGATGATTTTCTGGTTAACTGGTGGATTACCAATTAAATATAATATTTTATATATATTGTTTTTTTAAATCTTCTATAGTATAGATAGACAATATAAAAATATTAAAAGATTATAATATATAAAAACTCTAACCCTAATTCTAACCTAATCTTAATTTAAACTAAACAACTTTTACTCTAACTCTAACTATTTATAAATTGCTTAAATTAGTTCAAATAGTTATTTTATATATTGTCTACTTATATTATAAATTAACTTAATAGATAATTCTCTAATTACTTGATTCAAAAATTTTTTTTATATATAAATTTTACTATAAGTACAAATGCATAGTGCTTCTATTTAATTATTTTTCTGGCTTAAAAAACTTTTATAAAGCTTATTAAAATACATCTAATAGTAATTAAAGTATTAAAATCAGCTTGGTAAATACTAATATATCTTTAAAACCCCTTTTTTTTACTATATAAATTTCTTTGCAAACAATAGTATTATTTGTAAAAAAATTTATATAGTAAAAGAAAGGTTTTTTAAAAATATTTTGATATCTACCAAGCCAATTTTAATAACCAATATTAAATACATTTTAATAAGCTTTAAAAGTCTTTTAAGCCAAAAAGTTAATTAACTTAATATAAAAAAAAGTTTTAAATAGAAGCACTGTGTATTTGTACTTATAGTAAAATTTATATATAAAAAAAAATTTTGAACTAGATAACTGAAAAATCACCTATTAAGTGAGATTAGAGTAAAAATACTAATAAGAAAGAAAGTCTAAATTATAGCAAAAAATACAATTAGTAAATATAAATATATAAGAGTATATATTATAAATTGTATATATATATATAAAATATTAAATAGCATTTTAATTTTGAAAGCTTTTATATAAATAGTTTAAAGATCTTCTTTAATATAAGTAGGCAATATAGAAATATTATAAAATTATAATATAAAAAAACTCTATCTCTAACCTTAATCTAACTATAAATTATACTATAACTCTTATTCTAACTCCAACTAATCTCAAATTTACTTAAATTAGTTCAAATAGCTATTTTTATATATTATAATCTATATTACCCACTTATACTAAAGATTAATCTAGTTTAATTTAATAAAATTCTTAAAAAAAACAAATTTTATTTAATATAGATAGGTGTATAAAGATATTATAAAATTATTTAGTATAAAAAAACACTAACTCTAACTCTAACTTAATTATTATTTAAATTATAATCCTTACTCTAACTATAAATTTGTTTAAATTAGTTCAAATAGTTATTTTTAAATATTATAATCTTATAATATTTTTATATTTCTATTTATACTAAATATCAATTTAACTATTTATATATACAACTTTAGTTATTTAATTTAAGTAGTTTGCTCTAAGATTCTACACTAGTTATCATATCTATAGCTTAACTAAAAAGCTATCTATTTAAACTTTCTAGTTACAATTCTTGTATACTATTTTTAACTTAATCTAGGTATAGCCTCACTACTTATAGATATAAACTATATAATACTACTAGATTAACAACCAACTTAGAACTTCTTTTAGCTAATCTATAAGATAAATCTAATATTGTATTGTTATATTCTATACATAAGTATATGCTTGTTTAATAATTTTATTCTAATTAGTATATATTATTTACTGCTATTGTGTTTATATCTCATACTACCTTTTGAGATACTGCTATAACACAATATGTATCTCAAATACAATCTTTTTAACTTGTTCTATATTATTTACTTTTTACTTTTTCTAAAATTTACAAACTCTAGTATGTTATTTTATTTCTTTGTATTCTGTATTTTTGATTTGGTTTTTTAATCTAAATAGCCTAGAAAGATTGGTTTACTCAGATCTGAGTTTCTCAAACTTAGATTTAAAATCTTCTACTTAGGTCTGAAAATTTTTTAATTTTTAGTATATACTCTTTTAATATATATTTTTTTTCTTTAAGATTTCTTCAGTAGGTAAATTCTTTTGTTTAAAGATCTTTATTATCTAAATTTTCTAATTTCTAAACTAATATTTTTTATTTAAAATATTTAATTTAGTTTATTTAATAGGTTTTTAAAATATAATAACATTATTAATAATTACTAAAAATAATAAATAGCAAACTTTTATATAAAAATATAATTAAATTTTTTATTTTATTATTATATATATAAAATAATAAAATTTTTATTATAAACCCTTGAAGAGCTTCAAATTGATGACTCAATCTTTCATATTGATGGAAATCATGAAGCTACTTTCTCCAAACCAA
>CAJVPU010000413.1:0-17945 GCA_910591775.1 Dentiscutata heterogama | reverse complement strand
AAAGTTTTATTTAAATATTTTAGCATTTTAAAAAAGTAAATCAGAGCTAAAAAAGTGCAAAAACGCAGGCAAATTTGTCTGTGTTGGTCTACATATTAAGGGATAATACTCTTTTATTGCATATTTATCAACCGATTTGTAATCTATGTCTTCGTCTAGCATCAGAATTGATTTGTCATCCAATGATAATAATTATTAATATTATAATCAATGGTTAGATTTTTATCGATTTCTTTTGGAAGTCTCAAAGTCTTATTATAAAGTACTTGAATTTTTTGTACTGTTTCTTTGAAGTGACAGGTAAGTTGAGTAAATTAGTTTATTATATAATAAATTTCTCTCAACTCATTACCAAGTGATACCAGAGAATTTACCATTTTCATCTGAATATTTTGATAGTTCTTCACATGGATTTATTAATAATGATAATTTTTTCTGCGATTTTCACGATAAGTCTTTGTCTTTTCCAAATAATGATTATAGTAAATCAGATTTTCAAATAGAACCTATTAAAAGTAAGAATTAGTCTTATTGGATTATTATGCACTGCCATACTAGAGTAGTTATTAGACTAACTGTGTCCAACTCACAGCTCTGGTTGGTGGTGCATATTGGTCAAATTTTACTAATTTCTTTTTAGCCTCCTTTCTAGACCATAGAACTGATTTGGTTGAATTTGAGTATTCTGATTCTGAGTTTTTGGAGTTTGATTCTTGTAAATATTTGAAAAATAGTTTTAATCAGTTCGCATGTTATCATTGTGGTTTTTCTTCTAGTAGTGTTGCTGTAGTAATAGTTTTTTATCATTTCATGATTTTTGTGGTAACTCTGTTTGTACCAATATTAATAGTAATTGGTAGTTGTAGTAATAATTAGAGTAATTATTTTTGTTTCTTCTTTTTAATCTCTTGTTTTTATTTTTTTTTAATTATTTTAGCTAGATCATTTAAAGAGTCATTTTTTTTATTTGCTTTCTCAATTTTTGTTAATTGTTTTTGAAGCTTAGCTTTCTCTTCTTTTTTTACTTCTTTTAATATTTCTTTTTCTTTTTCTAATTTCTGTAATTCATTGGTTGTTCCTTATGATAAGTAGTCTGCAGCATAGTTTTCTGCACCTACTATCCTATGTATTATATAGTTATACTCTTGCAATTGTAAAATCCAATTTATTATTGTATGATTTGTACAACTTTTCATTGATTTTGTTGATGATATTCCTGTCGAGTCAGTATAAATATGTATCTGTTGTGTTTCAATATAGTGTCTCCATTTTTCCAGAAATATATATATTGTATATAGTTCTCTTTGTTTACTAGGCCAACAACGTTGTGATTCATTTAACCTACTGAAACAGGAGGAATCGTTAATGTTATACAAACCAAAGGCATGATCAACATCATGCATATTTATTGTCAATTCATATAATTAATTAAAATTATGATACAATACCATAGTAATAATCATAATAATCACAATTAGATCAATTAATTTTACTTTATAACGATAAGTTTTATTATTATAATTTTATAGATTCAAAAATATCATCTTTACATATTTTAATAAATCTCTAGTCTCAATTAAATTACCCAATGCTTCATTTGCTTCATCCAAATCATTATCATCTATGTTATCATTTTTCTTGAACAATTCACTTTCGACTAATTTATTAGTCATACTTGTTATTAATGCATTAACATTCCTTTTAATCTCGTCTTGAAGATAATCTAAACATATAAAATATTTAAAATAAGATTTTTGTAAGCAATTATTGTGATAACCATACCCGCATGCCAAAACAATACCATTAGACAAATCAGATTTTTTGTTACAGTATATCGAATCACATAAAACAGATATGTTAAGTTTTTTAGAAGTGACAAACCTCTTGGAAGATGACGATCTGTCATTTCATAACTCAACAAAAGTAGCACGTATGTGTTTATACTCTCCTCTGAGAATTTAACAGTAGAATGCTGATCATGATTTCAATAAATCTTTGCGAATATTTCTAAAAGCTAAATAGAACACTTTTGTGATAGCATATCTAACTGTTTTGCATATATGGATATTTGATGGAATGTTCAAAATGTTGTTGAAAATCATTATTGTATCATTGCCGAAAAATGGTATGTGCTTCTTTTTGTAATTGTTGACCTGTAAGAAACTTCGTAGTACATCTTTGAATAATACTGTGTACAATTTCAACAGGAGAATTACTAAGAGAAGCCAAATAGTTAGTAATTATATTAAATATTAGATGACCAATTTCCATCCAATAAAAAATATCAGAAAAAAATATTAAGGGAGCGCGCTTATAGTTTTTTCAGTTAAATCAGAGGAAAAGATCGCTCCAGCAACATATGTATACTTCCTCATAAGTTTGCCAATTTCTCTCTCGATGGTGTATGGCATAAACATCGAAAGCTAGGAGAACTAAATTGCTTAATAAATCAGTTAAATATAAAAATTCGATATTTTTGCACTTATGACCAAACTTTGAATAAACTGTATCAGTGATATTAGACCATCCTATATGTATAATATGGAGAATTAAATTGATTCTCCATGGCCGTTGTTTATTACCAAGTTTCTTCTTTTTTCCAAATATACTTTTATAAACATTGCTAAATAAAAATGAATTTTTTAGATAAACAAGTTCACGAGTATTCAAGGATACATGAAGGGGTCCCATAATGGGCAAAAATGACATAACAAACTGAGAAATGCTTTCATTATTAAGGAGAAACCGTTGAGCAATCGCTTTGTAAATGAAGTATTGACCAGGCCAGTCCGCTACAACAGGAATTGCGTAATCGAAAAGATACACTTGTATTGGCTCTTGATCATATACAATTTGAAGAGTACACAAGTATCCTTCTATACCTTTTAAATCACTTTTGACAAAATCGACGAGAATAGTGTCGCGAACATGCCAATCATCTTTTTTCTCTGCAAGCCTATTGTTATAACTGTGTGATACAAGTCTATTTATTAGTTCTTCATCAGTATACACTCCTGCACCCCACATATAATCATGATACGAATCACCAAGATTCACAATAAATCATTGATCAAGGTGTTTCATAATCAAACCACTATCTATGAATTTAAAATTAAATATTTCACTATATGGTATAGCTGGTATTGAGCATAGATTCATTAAAATCATCATCATATGTGTTGGCCGGGAAGTAATAGTGGTGTTGGGTTGCTGTGGAACAAGGATATTATAATAATCATCAACGTTTAATATAAGTGCACTATTGGAATATTTCGCAAGTAAATTCTCTGCATCTTTTTTATACAAGTTAGATATTCTTCTCTTTTGTTGATTTACTGCCTAGGGTGTCATAGCCATACCAATATTCACCATTGTATTTAAACCTTTATTACTTGTTCCTGCCAAATCTAGATAATATGCAATGTCTAACTTAAAAGAATTAATTCTTGTATTATTTAAAGAAACAAGCAAATAACAAATTAAAACTATTAACCTCTTCATACGAGCCATCATTTGCTCATTACGCTCAGTTGGCTGAGCCACCAAATAAAGCTGGTTGAAGAAATCCTTCAGACTTGGGTCGATTTCTTGAAGCATTTCCCGCATTTCATCATAATCATATATGGGCTTCTCTTTCTTGAAGTGTTCTCTATCATAGAAGATTGACATCATCGATTTTATGGCTCCAATTAGATCGATCATACTTACCTTTTCTTCACTTGTAGTCCTAGCTTTTTTATTATCTGTAATCTTTGGTCATTTGGTATTTCTTACTTGATTTTCTACATCTATATAACACTTATTATATAAAACAATACCCTTTCACTATTTTTCTTTTATTGCGTCTTTACGTTTAGCCTTAGCCTATTTTTCTCCCGAAATCTAGGTAATTCAGTATTTTTATAGTTTTCGCATTGCTTAATTCCAGACATATTTTCTAGAGTAGATCGAAATATGAAAGTTGGTGGATTAAGATAGATTAAAAAAATATGTTATAATACAGCAAGAAAGCTTCAAGTTTGCTTAGTAAATTAATCACATTTCATAGAATAGATAAGTTATAACAGCTTTCTAAAAAAGTATTGTAAAACAATATAAAAAAATCTTCTTTCAATTGTGTGACAATTTTGTGTAATATCGACGATTTCACCTGTTCCCTACTAAGCCTATTTCTATTATGTGTCTTTCTGATTTGATTGGTTTAGAATAGTCTTTAAGTTCCTCTTTAAGCATCTCTTGATTAGATACTTTTTTATAATACTGTTATTCGAAATCTTCTTGGTATAAGATTGCAGCTATAGCTCCTTGTGAAGCATTACATTCCATAAAAAATAGTTGTTTTGAATCTGGAAATAATAAGACTAATTCTCTTTTCATTTCTTCCTTAAATCATTCAAATGCTTTTGTATATTCATCATCCTATTAGAACTTTTTGTTTCCTGTTAATTTATAAAGTGGATCTGCTATTTTCCCAAAGTTGTAAATATATGGTCTGAAGTAGTTCATGAATTCTAAGAATTGTTGTACTTCTTTTTTAGAAGTTTGAGTCTTGAATTTATCTACTTCCTTACTTTTTAAAGTATTTTTCCATATTTTACCATATTCTACTTCATGCTTGAGTATTGTTGTTTTGCTGACACAAAACTCGCATTTAGAGGGTTTAAGTTTCAGGCCCCTTTTTCTCGCTCTATTAACATCCTCATTAATCTATCTCTCATTTCTTTAATAGAGTTTGCAACAATAGTCAAATCAACTATGTAGAGTAGAATCCAATCAAATTTAGATAGTAATTTATTTACTGCTGCTATTAAGTATGCAGGTGCAGTACTAATTCCAAAAAGTAAATTATTTCACTCATAAGTTCTATATTTTCCAAATATACTAGCAGTATATTTTCTGCTATTCTCATGTATAAGGAGTTGCCAATATGCAGATTTTAAATTCATTGTAGTGTATATTTTATATGCAGCTATTTTCTGCAGCATCTGATATATATCAGGTAGAGGTTGTTTAAATTGCCTTAAATGCTTATTTAAGCCTCTGTAGTCTATGGCTATTTTTTTCATGCCATCTTTTTTGGTTATAACTAAGATATTCGCATCCTATTCAGATTGCACTGGGTATACAATTTTGTTTTTTACTAAGTTGTTCAATAGGTTTTTTATGACTTTTAGTTCTTCTTCAGAGTATTTTCTAGCTTGTTGTCTTTTATCTCTTTTAGATATTTTAGTTTCAGGTGTTTTTAATTTTAATTCTATTTTCAGAATTACTTCAGGTTTTACACTAGTCACTGGTTTAGGTTTTTTTCTAAAACAATCAATATACTTTTCTAATATATTTCCTAATTGTTTCTATATTTCAGGTCCACAGTTTTTCTTTAAGATTTCAATTCTTTCTTTAACAGCTTCTTTTTTATTTGTCCAATCTATTTTTTTCTTTTTCAGAATCTCAATTTTATTGAGAAAAAATTTTGGTGACTTTTCTAGTATTTCAACATTTCTAATATGTTGATCTTTACTTATTTGGACTTTGTATTCTAAGTAGTTTGCTATTAATATATAGTCTCCATTTGCTATCTCTGGTTGAATTGCTATTTCTTTTTTAGCTAAATATTCTGGGGTTTCTATATATCTATTTTTTATAGGTTTTCTTATTTTTACTAATAATATTGTATATTTTGGTAATACAATATTCTGTGCACTATGTATTTGGTCATCCTTTCTTACATCTAATAATACTATAGGTATTATTTTTTTTTTCTTTAATAGGGTGTATATGGTTTAGTTATATATGAAGATTATTGTTTTTTATATGCTCTTGTACTTTTTCATCCATTTTCTCTAGAAATTCTTGTTGTTCTTTAGTTAAGCTCTCATTATCACTTTCATCTCGTGATATACTTATTTCTGTATTTACTGAAGCTTGTGGTTGATTTTCAGTATAGATTTCAAGTGGTTGATTCCATGCTGGTGATAAGTATACTGTATAAGGTTGTCCTTTAAAGGTAGATTGTATTTGTATTTGTTGAGGTTCTGATTTGTCTTAATTGAATGCTCTTTTAATGTTTTGAGATATCTCTGTTCTTCATCTTCAGTATTTGTTACTGATGGTATATACATTTTTTGATTTTTATATCATGATGCAGGTGATGAAGTATTACTTCTATCTATAGGTCTTTTTGAATTTCTATTTGGTTGTTGAATTTGTTGATTTGTTTGAATTGGTATTGGTGTTAGTAATACTATATCTGGAGTATTTGTAAGATCCACAGAGTTTCTTAAACTTGATGGTTTTTTAGGGCTATGAATATGTTGTTTTGAGGATCCTGATCCTCCAAATATTTGTTTTCATCCTCCTGTAGGAGATAAAGAACTTAATCTTTCAGTTATTGATAGTATCCATCTTTTTTTTTCAGAAGCATCACTATCATTTGTTTGATTAGTTGATGATTTATCAGAAACTGTTAGTGATTTTGGTAGTAATCTTGGAGATTCAGAATATTGATATTCTTTTTTATATCCTGTTTTGGGTAATTCTAGTCTTGGAGATGGTGGTTTAGTTCGTATTTGTAACTGGTTTTTTGATAATTGTATTTCAATATTTTTATCAATTATCATTTGACCTTTTGTTTTTAATTGTGTTGCAAGCAAGTCTCTGTATTTATCTTGTATTGCTCTTCTGGCTTCTTCATTTTGTGTATTATTTGCTTCTAATAATAATTTATTTAATACTTCTCTTTGGTCCCATTCTGGCATTACTTTGAATTGATTACTTGTAATAGTGATTGCTGGATTTGTGTCTCTTTCATATTCTTCGAGCATGTCATTAATAGCTCCTCTTAATGCAAATATAGATATATCATTTTTATTTGATATTTCATTTAGAAAATTAAATATATATTCTTTTTGTATTCATGAGCTTTTCTATGAGTTACATCTGTTACTTTTTCTTTCATTTTTAACATTTCTTCTAGTTGATCATCATCTAGTGCTGAAGTATAGTTATACAGTGTTGAATTTGATACAATTTTGTTCATAATTGCTCAAATTTTTCTTTTATTTTTAGATCTTTAATATCATCTCTGCTTTTTAGTATTTGTTCCTAGTTTGTTAGCTTTTGTCTTATTATCATTCTTGGTCATATTGTTGGAGATCTATTTGGTGATCTACTCAGTATTTTTATTTGTTTTCTTTTTCAATTACTTGATTCAGCTTGTGGGGATATTTCTTCTTCAAACTGATTTATAGTTTGAATTATTTCTTCAAGCATTTTATTGTTAAGCTGTTTTTGATCTTGTCCATATGGTTCTTCATTTGCTGGTCCTAGTGTCATTCTTGCTAACTGTACTGCTAAATCTACTATCTCAGGTTCTTCATAGATTATTTCAAATCCTATACCTGTTCCCATAGTAGGCATTACATTTCCTGAATTTTCTTGTTGGTCAATTGTATTAGACCATTTTTCTATTCTTCGATCTTCTTCCAATAGATCGTTTGCATATTCTCTGAGTTTTTGTGCTTCTTGTACTTGTGCCAGTTGATCTTGTTGTTCTATGCTTGGTGTTTCTAATATTATTGCATAGGCCTCTTTGTGCTGGGCTATCATTTGATAGACTTCTTGTAATATGGTGCTGGTTGGATCCATTAAGTGTGCATGCTTGTCTATTCCTTTTCCAAATATACATTCTGGTGGACTGTTGTTAATATGTATTAACATTATCTTTTGTCCATATATATATAGTATATTTCTAAATTCATGTACCATTTTTTCACATTCTGCAGCATAGAAATGCTGAATATCAAGGCAAATTCCTATTTGCTTTCTTTCTTTTTTCTTGTCTTTAAATCTTAACTCTTGTTTTATACTATCCAATATATCTATAAGGTTAGCAACTGTTGCACCAAAACAGTTGTTAGATGCACTATTTTCTAATAAGATTTTTATCTTTATTGGTTGTATCTTTTCTAATATATAATTGACATTATCAATCATATCTGATTGTTGTCATTTGTCTTTTGTTCCTAAGTGTAGGACTGCTCATCTTATATTTATTTCCTTTGCATATGCACATTCTTCTATGATTCTTTTTATTTTCTAGTTTACTTTATTTTCTCTATACAGTTGATCATTAA
The DNA here is from genome assembly GCA_910591775.1 of Dentiscutata heterogama. Taxonomy (NCBI): domain Eukaryota; kingdom Fungi; phylum Glomeromycota; class Glomeromycetes; order Diversisporales; family Gigasporaceae; genus Dentiscutata; species Dentiscutata heterogama. The sequence continues at coordinate 9,813 of CAJVPU010000413.1, read as the reverse complement.
TATATAGTTCAAGTATTGTATGTAGTACCATTTTTAATCCTATATTTCTATTTCCTTCTATTATTTCTCTATCTGCTTTTTTATCATGCATTGCTATTTTTAATGCTTTATATTTTGGAGTATCTTCTAATTCTTGATATTTTAAGAATAACTAAAGGATATTTGATTGTATCAATACAGTTGTAGATACTATTTCTGTCCATATTTCATCTGTTATTACTCCTATAAGTTTCTTTCATTGCTTATTCAAAGAAACTTGTCATCTTAATTCTTTAATTTGCTCTTCAAAAGTTTGAGGTAACATGCTTTTAATGAACTTTTGGTTTTCTTTGGGTTTGTATTTTTCAGTTACCCAATTGATTTGGTTAGTATTGGAATTTTCTGTTGATGGTTTTCTAATATTCTTTTTAGGTTTTCATTGTGGATACTTTTTAATAGCATGTAAATATTCTTTTAATATTTTCTTGCTAATTTTAGTATCTTTGGAGACTTTCTTTTTGTTTTCTTTAGTTGGTTCATTAGATTTTTTGTCCAATCTGAGCTCGAATTTGTTTTGTTCACCACGTTGGGCACTATCTTAAGCATTAGCAAGAGATGCAACTAATATGCGTTTCTTTGTTACTGTTGTGTCATAGAGAATCATTTTTTGTTTACCACGTTGGGCACCATCACAGAGTTTTTTTTTGCTTTTGAGGGGTGTATCTCTAGACTTTTGAGTGAGATGACTAGATGCGACAATTGTGGATATGTCTGTATTAATATCACATGATACTGGGATAGACTCTTCTTTTTTCAAGGTGCAAGAGAGGTTTCCTAGAATAGAGTTAAGATTTAATTCTGATAACTCTTGTGATTGGTTCAGGAGGATATTTTGATATGATATTGGTTTTCCATTTATTCGAGCTATTTTATTATTTCTATCTTTTGAGATATTTAGTCTGTCTTGATCTACTTCTAATAAAAGCATATAAGCTTGGTTTTCTTCAAGGATTGATATCTTAAGAATTGCTTTAATATCTTCTACTTGGAATATTGCTTTTACTTGTCCAAGGTTTTCTATTGTTTGTTCTTCTGGTAGAATAGCAGTTGTTTTTTTTATGATATTTATTGTCACAGCTGATGCTGAAAATGGCTGATGCTGAAATTTTGGGGTCTCTGTTTAGAACTATAAAATTTACTAAAACCCATCTATACACTTTAATTAATAAACCCTAACCCTAAACTCTACTCAAACTATTATATGAAGACTAAAAAAATGCACCCTAAAAAATTGTAAAAATTTAATAATAAAATAATCAAATTTCAGCATCAGCTGCGACATCTATTTTTTCTAGTAATTCTAATTCTTTTGCTATGTCTGATCCTATAACATTTGCACTTGCTTCTTCGCCTAGTAATACTAGTATTAGTTTGTTATTTAATAGTGCGATAAATTGGTATTGCTTCTTTACTTTTGGTCTAAGATTTTGCTATTTAGCTTCTTTTGGAAATTTGTAAGTTTTAAGAAGATAGTTGTATTCATTTTGTTCGAATGCTTTCTTTATCATTTCTTTATTTGTAGGTTTGGCAGAGAACTTTTGATACTTTTGATAAATAATAGGATCTTTATTAAGTATTTTAGAGTTAATACATTTGATATTATTAATACTTTGTATTTTGGTAATACTAATAGTGTTTATGTTCTCTCTAGTGTAGCTTTTAGAAAGTTTACTTGGGGTTTTCTCTTGAACACTAGGCGAGTCCCCTATTTGAAAGAATTAACTTTCTTCCGAATGGTTTCATAAAGGCTGTTTGCAGTTATAACTTCTTCATTATCAGATTCTTCAGTTTTTCTTCAGATTCTGAATAGTATTCTTCATTTTCTTCTTTATTTCCTTCATAATGTCAGAATTTCTTTTTGGTGAATTTCCCTTTATATAGTTTTCCTTTTCCTTTATTGTAAGGTTTCTTTGAGAAGTTTCCTTTCTTAAATCTTTTTATTTCCATTGGTACTGTTCTTCTTTCTACTCTTTTCCCATTCATATGTGTTCCATTATTTCGAGTACATCCTGGGTGATGTTTTGAGTATGGTTTTCCACATTGTGAGCAAAATCTTTTCTTTTTAAGTTTCCAATTATTTACATTGTTAAAGGAGTCTTTCTTAGTATTTAAGTAGCAATTCCTGGCAAAATATCCTGGTTTTCTACATTTAAAGCAGTTTCTTTTAGGTTTGTCATTTTGTAAAGTATTAATATTTTTTATTGAGACTTTCTTTTGAGGTCATTCTTTTTTAGTAAATTTTGCATTATTTACTTTGGTTACTTTGATGTTGGCTAATTTTCCAAAGTTAATTTTTCTGCTTTGTAACATTATGTGTCTTTTTGCTTGGAATGCTCTTTCTCCCACATCCTAAAATTCTTGTAGAGTTGTTGGGTTAGCATGATAAATTGCTTTTTGTATTTCTATAGATATTCTTGTTTTGAGGTGATTATATTCTCCTGCTTTGAAATTGTTATTGAATAGGTATCTAGAGATTTGGATTAATTTTTTATAAGTACTTCTTCATGCAGAGAATGCTAATTCATCTTTCCAATTTGGTTTTACAAAGGTATGCTTTAGGAATTTCTCCTGCCATGCTTGTTGGACATCATTTTTGATGAATGCTTTATCAAGGATTTCTCTCTAACCTTTTTAATTATGAGCTGCTGCTACTATTCTGCAGGCTATTAATACTGCTACAGCATTATATTGTGCTTTATTATATTTATAGTTGCTTGCAAGAAGATATCTACTATGATTTGGTAGAGTATTTTTAATGTCATCTTGATTGTTAACATTTGATCTAAACTAGCTTAAAGCTTCATCTTTATTTTCTTTATAAATATCTAATGCTACATCAGATAATTTGGTAGATACTTTTGCTATTATTGCTCTCCATAATGAAGTATTGCAAAATACATTTGGGTTATTTGTATTTGCTATTCAATAGTTGGCATCTTGTCTTGTATATTCTTTGTTAGGATTTTCTGAAAATACTCCGAATTCAAATAATATTTTTGGTACATATGAAGAAATTGTAGTTTCTGTTTGATTTCTCCATTTGATATATTTTTTCAAGTCTTTACTGAAAAATTGTATTGCATTTTCTAGTCCTTGAATATTTGGTATCTTAAGTTTTGTTGTCATTTTTAACTAAAATATTCTCTATAACTTATTAGTTTAAATTGATATTCACACTGTGCTGTTTTTAACTACTTTCTAATATTATTTTTAGTTGCTCTGGTTACTTGAAGTACGTCTTCTAGAATTTGTTTTTTCCCTAATAAGAATGAGTATAATAATAAGGCTGCTATTTCTTCTTCTGTAATATCAATATAATAGTTTACTTCTTCTTTGTATGTTCAGATTCTATTTTGGTTATCTGTTTGAGTTTTGATTATTCTTCTTGTTGCTAGTCTTCCTAGATTATTTAGTTTGTAATATAACCTTGGTATGACTTCTTTAATTTTTGCTTTTTCTGTGTTTTGTAAAGGTTTTAAATATTTTTAGAAGAATTGGTTGAAAACTCCTTGGAAAGTTATTTCTGTTTTGGGGTTTATTTACTGATAAAGAACTCTGGTTTTAGGTTTGTTTCTTTAGAAAGTTTCTTTATAAACTTTTCTAGTTCTTTATATTGTATTGCTAGTTGCAATAGTTTTGGATATAATCTTGGTACTAATTTTCTATTAATATAGGCTTCTTTATATTCATGAAGTACATATTTTTCTGCAATTTTTTTTACAGGTTGGTTTTTTGTTATGACTTTTGGTCTTGGTTTGATGATAGGTGGTTGCTTAAGAATTTTATTTTCTTTGATAACAGTTTTTTCACTGTATACTTCTTTAGGTTGTTCTAGAAGTAATAATACTATTTCTTTATAGTCTGATTTAATAATAAATTGGCATTTATTGTGGTAATAATTCGTAGTTTTCTCAGTTATTAAGTTTTCTTGGTCTGATTGTTATGTCAATTACTTTAATGTATGATTCTGATAGGATTGATAGTGTGTAGCAAATTGCTGCTACTAATATTGCTACTTCTATAACATGTGCTGCTAATAATACTATTCTGTCAAATGCAGTTACTAAGATGCAAAGGTTGTTCATCCACAGTGTGAAGTTTGCAAATATTTTGAATTTTGGTAGTGTTGATTCACTTGTTGTTTCTTGTTGGTTATCCATGGTGTTTAACTTGTTATTACATTTCTAACTTGTGCTGCTAATTCAGCATTTTCTTTTTGAATATCGTGTTTTAGATATTTTTTTTTAATATCTTTTTCTCTTTTAATTATTATAATTACTGATATGGCTATTAATACTATTGCAGTTACTATTATTCCAAGTAATTCTTGTATGTTTGGATCAAGTATGAATTGTGGTAATTCAGTAATTGTTGGTGTACTTGTTGGTGTTATTGTAGATACTATTGTTGAGAATAAGGTCGAGATTATAGTCGATAGAGTAATAGTTATTAGTATAACTACATTACTCATTAATATTTTGTTCCAAATAAGTTGTTAACTTTGTTAATATTTGGTCCTAAAACTTGTCGATTTAGTTGTTGCTTGGTTATGCCTTGGAATGGTTCTGTTCCTGGTAAAGGTGTTGTATGTTGTTGATATCTTTTCTTCTTTTGTTGAAATATGATTATAAGTGTTACTACTTCTATTAAGATTATTGCAAAGGTAATTATTCCTTCTGTAATTTCAAGTTTGGTTGCTATTTTCTGAGATGTATTATCAGTTGTTGTTATTTATTTCTTTTTCCAATATGACTTATTGGTTGGTAAAGGTGGTACAGGTGGTATTACTCCTGGTCAGAATGTGATGTTGGGTCGTGGTGTTATTCCTATTGGTTGAGGTGTTGTACCAATTGGTCTTGGTTGTGGTACTATATTGTTTAATTGAGGTCTGAATCCAAAGAGTTGGTTAAGTCTTTGTTGGACTTGTGTATCTCTTGAACTTTGTGATTGTGTTCTTGATATTGGATTTGATTGGAAGTTTTGAGGTTTCTTTGGTACTATTGGTACTTAAAAGTGTACTTGTCTGTTGGAATTTGGAATAGTTATTGTTTTTTAATTTGTTCAAGGTCTGGGTGGTCTCGTATTTGAATTATTAGGTATATAAAGTTAAATTTCTTTTTTAGCAACAGGTAGATTGTTGTAGGTATTGATCTGCTCCAGGTATGTTCTTGTTGACCTTCTTTTTATATCTTTGATATTTACAACAACAATAGAATATTACTATGATTAGTAATGCTACAAAGGTTTCAATTATTAATCTGTATAATAGTTGTGTAGCTAAAGGGTTGTTTTCAAATGTGTTGCAGCTTATTGTTGAATTAGTTTCAGTCATCAATTGTTGATATTGATTTGTAAATTAAATGATTATCAATTATTAATATTGTTGTGGATCTGTTTTTTGTGATTACGGAGTTTTCTATTATACATAAGTATTATTCCAGTTATAGTAGTTATTGCAGTTAATATGGGATTATTAATGCAACAAAGGTGTTTCAGCTTCTTTATCTTGCAAGAAGTCTGGTTGATTTGTAATCAAAGATATTTGGGTTACAATAGCACTTATTGTAGTAGCAATTTGTGTGTTTGTTGGTAAGGCACCTTTATGTTTATTACGTCAGTTTTGGAGATTCTGGTTTGTAAGCAGATTACTAATGTAATAATTATTAAGCAAATCTTGCTTTGTAATAATAGGTTTTACATTTGTATTGTTGAATTACTAATTTTTGGTAGTTTTGATATAGTTGTCTTGTCAGATGATCAGTCTGTAAGTTTCAATGGTAAGGTTTTGTTTTAGCCTTTTCAGCCTTACTGGTTGTTAATGTCAGATTAGATTAATTATAATAGTTAATCTTCTGAATTAGAGTAAGCTTTCCTTCAATCGTACTTGCTTAAGAGTTGTTTAAGCTCTATTCATTTTGCAATACATTTGTTTGGTAAGTTTGGTTTGGATAGTTGTATAGTTTATTTCTTTTCTGTATGCCTTTCTGTTATAAGTTTGTTAGTGTGGATGTGGTTTTTAGTAGTGAGCGCCTTTTGCGCTACTAATTTCTTTTCACAGTGGGCTAGGCCGTGCTCTTTTCTTGTGGAATGGTTTTGTTAATTATTTATTCAGAGGTGGATAAAGTCTCTGAGGTACTACTTGGTTATTACTATGCCTCTGCCTGGGCATTAAGCTATCTAAGCTTTACTACTTTGGCGTCAGATTATTTATTGTTTATGTTTATGTAGAAGGATTATAGAATTATACTATTTACTTGCACAAGGTTTGTATTTAATAAATTGGTTTTTATTAAATTTATTTAGTGAAGTACTATGCTAATATTATATCTTTTAGCTCTTTAGTTCTGTTCCCAAATGTCTTTTGTTTCTATATCATCTCTTTTATATTATGTAAATATAATATGATTTTATCATATTGTAGAGCGCCAATTATTTTATATTGTTCTTTTTGTGAACAATCCTCAGGTTCACATATTATAATGATTTCTTTTTGGGTTAAAGAGTTCGTGTGAGCACCTATTGTTCAATATTGATTGTGAAGAGGCAACAATAATATTATTGTTCTTTAATATTATTCGATGCCATGTCTAAACTCCTATAGTCTCATTGGATGCCTTTGGGTATATGAGGTTTGTCAGATCGCTATCACATCGTTGGTATGGATTGGTTTTGGTAATCATTATAAGTTTGTTTGATCTTTGAGAGTACTATTATTGGGTGCATCAGGTTTGTTTTTTGTTGGGTGTTATTAATCTTCTTCCTTCCCTTCTCATGTGTTATTCTTTTTGTTGGATGCCATCACAGGGTTTTGATTATTCTTCCTGCTGCTTTTTATAAGTGTTTAGACATTTGTTCTTTCGAGTGTTTCTATGGTTTACTCTTGTTGGGCGCTATCAAGGGTTTTCTTGTTTGCTTCTTTTCTTGGTTGGGCGCATGATTCTTTTCAATGTCTTTGTGTATTTGGTTGCTCGTATCTGAGTTCCAAATTAATGGTTCAGATTTGAGAGTTCTTTATTTGTAAGGAATTTTAGGCTATAATTCACTCATCATTGTTGGGCGCATATCCAACTTAGCATTAGAGGTTGCTAGGCTAGAATACGTTGGGCGTATTTGAATTTTCCGTTAGAGCTATCTTTGAGCAAAATCTAAATTAGATTGTGTTGAGGGGTAAAACTTGCTAAGGTCTTTTGCAAGGTGTAAACCCGTTGAGCTAAAATTGCTTTGAGGATTATTTCTTTTTCTGTTGTGAGGACGTTTCTATGATTGAGCTATCTAGGGGGCTTTTTGAGGGGTATAAACCCGCTAAGGTCTTTTGCAAGGTGTAAACCCGCTAATGTTTCAAAGATCAAAAACTATTGTTTAAATATATTCAAGAAGACTATGCTATAAAGATTACTAAGCTAAATTACTAATATAACTAGCTATTTGTAAGCTATGACTAATTTATGACTAATGACATGATTAATAAGCTAATTAATAATGTTGATTTGTAAAAGGTATTTATAAGCGAAGGTTAATAATATGAGATTAATAATGTTTTGATAAATTTGATAATCGGGTTGCCGATTATGGTAATTATGGGGATTTCCAAGATTTGCCGGTTTCGGTAATCGTCAATCCGTTAAGTGTGACGAGCATTATGTGTAACAGGCGTGATCGGACGGGTAGCCGGTTTTAATAACCTGTACACCGGATGCTTTGCTAGGGCTTTAGACGATCCCCCGATGCGGTACTAGCCATATACCGAATTTATGTATACTCATTTTAAACCATAAATAGGATTCTCGGCATGCCTATGGCGTGTCATTGAGGCTAAAATGTGACATAAAAATTGCGTATTCTTTTAAATAATTTTTTACTTGTTATATCGATATGTCTAAAATAAAAAAAAAAAAAAAAAAACATCGAATTTAGTTGTGTGGGTGTCGAGATACCTTCGATCAAATTCAAGAAAATTTTGCCGCAGCTAATATTTTGATAGACGTTTAAAAATTTTTCTTGAATTTGATTGAAGGTATCTCGATTACCACCAAACCAAATTTGATGGATTTTTTTTATTTGATTTCCACTGTTCCATTGAATTTAAATAAAAAAATATTACCCGAATTTGGTCTGGTGGTTGTTGAGATATCTTCGACCAAAATCAAAAAAAATCTTGCCAATTGATTGACGTTTATAAAACTTTTAAACTTTGATCGAAGATATCTCAACAGCCACCCGACCAAATTTGACGAAATTTTTTAATTTGAATTCATTGGATAGTATAATTCAAATAAATATATACATATATATTCATCAAATTTGGTTTAGTGGGTGTCGAGATACCTTCAATCAAATTTAAGAAAAATTTTATCTGCGGCAAATTTTTCTTTACTTTAATCGAAGGTATTTTGACACCCATACAATCTAATTAGATTTTTTTTTTTTTTTTGAATTCTAAAGTTCTGGGGAATTCAATAAAAAAAGTTATTAAATTTGGTCAGGTGGTTAGCGAGTTACTTTCGATCAAAGTTAAAAAAAAAACATGTTTTACATTGGTGTGGAAATATCAAAAAAAGGTGGGAAAATCAGGACCCTTTATTATTTTTGCATTGATTCTTAGGTCAAGACGATAAACAAAATCAATTTATAAGTCTTACCGATATGAGTCCACAACCTATTGTTTTAAAATTCCTACCACATAGTTCTGTAGTTTGTTGTGCTTATTTACCTGAATATTATGGGCGATGTTTACTGTTGGGGTGGCCTACATCTAACAAGGGAATGCAATTCGGCACAACAGCAAAAGTTGTCATAGATCAGTCCAAAAAATTTCGCGAATTATATCTGATTTCATTTTATTTTCAAAGATTACTACCATTAGTCTATTACAAACTCTACAATTTAATAGAAGGGAGAAAACTAATTAAAAAATTCATATTTCTTGAAGGTGCATACTAAAACTCTTGTCACTTCTCAAACTTCTTTTTGAATTAAATTTCCCGGCGTTTTACACTGAGTAAAAAAATATGAATTGTGATTTGTCAAGTCTATGGGTACATGATTTAGTTGGTTGTACTGTGTGGTTGCGCTAAAATCAAGAATTAAGATCTGATGATTTTTAAGGAACATAAAAAAGTTTGTTCTTTCTAATAGTGAGAATTGAATTTATAAATAATCTATTGCAAATAATGTGCTTAAAAATATTTTAATATTGCAATTTGATACAGTATAAACAATTGTTACCACTTTATTTATGGACAATTTGTTCATTTATTGTTCGAACATAGTTTGCTTATTAACTCTTGAGTTTATTAATTGAAGTAAATATCAAATAACATTAGGGTCTTTTCTAGAAATTTTAGTTCTGAAAAGAATTTTCTTAATTAAAATTTGTTTGAATTTTCCTAGTATGATGATATCATATACTAATTAGCTAGATTAGCTCCAGGCCATTCTGTAAATTTTAAATTTTCGAATCTGTGTATTACTCTGGAGCATCTGAAAGCCAAACCTGAAGCGCAAATCTGAAGCGGGTTGAAACCTGAACCTACTTGCTCCATTAATTTACGACATACTGTACATAATAAATCACCGACACAATGTATGATTAATTAGTAACTTCAATTAATTCTAATTTCATCAATCTCTAAATTAATAAAGTTATATATATTTCAAGAACTAGATAGTAAAGATGGTGAATAAGGGTGCTCTCAAGCAACTCCCTCAATGTGATCTGATAGTGATTGAGATGATGCTCAATTATTACAATTGATCGTAATAATGATTTCAATC
>CAJVPU010000412.1:0-17956 GCA_910591775.1 Dentiscutata heterogama | reverse complement strand
TTAGCGGATATCTTAACGATACTAACAGACCTAAAGCTCACTCAACCTTCAGCGTAACTTATATTCAAAAGTACACTTGTCATGCAATACTTAATATAATACTATGATATTATACCTTTTTTGTTTTTTTAACTTTATATTTATTAACACTCGAACTATTTTTCTTGTTCATCGTTCATTTTCAAAATCAAAAACTGAAAAAAAATGAAATGTTGAAAGATAACACGTTTTTTGAAAAATGACTTTCCTTATAAAGAAATCAATCCTGTGAAATAGTGATACAATTTGAACAGTATCGGTAGTGTTCTGCAAAAGATCCGGGTCTGGTCCAGTTGGCAGACCGGACCCGGACCTATGGATATACAGACCTGGACCCACATTTAGGTCCGTCCAGGTAATACCCTATTTTTTTTTTACTGTTATTTTCATAATTCCTGGAACACCTGATAAAAATTGACCAAATGATGTTTCAGCCGATTTGATTATGATTTCGGAAATAATAAGATTCAGTAACAGGTATATCAAATACGAAGATGCAAATTTTTATTTCTGACACAATCATTTTCTTGCCAATCTCATAACTTCCATAATTCATTGCTTTTACTGACTTTTTGTCATCAATTTGATTTCGGAGAATATTAATATCATTATTCTTTTCTTTTATGTTGGCAGTTATTTTCCATCTAACTAAATTCAATAAATCTTTTTTTATATGAATTATATAAAGCCATAGAATTCAAATAAAAAAAAGTTTATTAAATTTGGTCAGATGGTTGTCGAGGTATCTTTGCTCAAAGTTAAATAAAAAATTTGGCATAGCTTTTATTTGATAGGCGTTTTGATTTTCTCTGAATTTGAGCGAAGATAACTCAACAACCAATTCGATAGAATTTTTTTTTATTTGAATTCTATGAAGCCATAGAATTTGAATAAAAAAAGTTTCAAAACGTAGCTGTTCCGCCCTGATCACGTGTGATCTGCACACATTTGTTTACATTTGTTGATTATCAACACATAATTTGTTTTTAACATTGTTGGTTTCAATTATCCAGGACATCACAATAAGGTAATTATCACTATTATATTAAAATTATAATTTTGTATGATGAAAGCTGCTATTATTCGAGTATGGTTACATCAAATTAAAATAGTTCTAAACAAAGAGACCCAGTACCCTTGAGAAAGCTCACTTCTGAGCATCTTCAAAAATTTTGAAGCAGGTTTGTTTAATTCTCATATAAGGTCAAATGGTTCATATCTTTGCGAACTATTTTAATTTGCAACACTAGAACCTTACTCAATAATTATTCTTTATTGGCAATTTAAATAATTCTAAACAAAGAGTTTCAGAATCCTTAAGAAGGCGTACTTCTGAACACCTTCAAATTTTGAAGCAGATTTGCTTAATTCTCACATAAGGTCTATGAGACATATCTTTGTGAATTATTTTTGTTTGAGGAACCCAAATTTACTTAGAATAAACTCTGATTAATAATGCATGAATCTTAAATGCTATTGAGAAAAAAAAACATTTAACATATTTTATTCAAAATATTTATAGAGCGAAATCAAACCCGATTACATAAATCTTATGCTATAAGATCTCATCTCGAACCTTTAAAATTTATATTTTTTCTGGTGGGAATTCTACTAGGAGAAGGAAATGTAGCTATAGTTTCTTTTGACGTAGTAACTGTTTCACTATCATTTAAGAAATTCAGAGAATAAAAAATATGAGATAGATACGACCTAATATTTCATAATTCTAAAAAAAATTTGTTTAACGTGTTATATGAACATTTAAACAATGGGATTTGTGTATGTCCTATTAATAATTTCCTGTATGCTGGTAAAATTTTTTTATCCATAATATAAAAAAAAATTTCTTCTCGAAAAAAATGCACCAAAATAACTGGAATTTCCTCTCTATTTAATAACTTATTGATTCAGTCAATCAAATCTTTACCTGGTTTTTCTAATTTTTTTTTATCGTCATCGATATGAGGTTCTGGATCTTGATGAAATGGTCCATATGATACTTCTACGAAAAAGAGCTTATAAAGATTTTTATCACTTCCTGTAAAATATCTAATTACATCGCCAAATTTTCGAGCACCACGATCTTTTGCTGAAAGACTTTGAGCTTGATCCCATCGTTTAAAAAACCCTGGAGAAATAAAATTAATTATAAAAGGTAAGATATTGTGCGTAAAAGTCTATTCATTTATAAGACTTGATCTCTCCTGGTAATATGAATTATTCCAAATACGATTTAAATCACGAACTAATTGTTTTCCATTTTTCTCTATTTCATTTTCGTTTTTGTCAAGACAAGCTTTAATATTATGTTGATTAAATGGCATCTTTTGTTTGGTTAATCCAATTTCATTAAATTGTTTCCACTTACTAAGATTTGAAAGTTTTTGAAACAAGCAAGGTTTTTGATTCTCAATATTTTCTGAATCAATTATACCAGAATATAAAGAGTCATCTTCATTTAACTTTTCTTTTGGTGCTTCTGAAATGTATTTTCCAATAGTTGATATTAATTTGTTGCTATTCGAAGACCACTATTAAAATTTATAAATGAATTTTATAAATATTAAAAATAATGTATCAAGAAATACATACATTTTTTATACTCTGCATTGCTGAAATTGTTTTAGCATCTTGTGAAGGATCAAATTCTGACCAGCCAAATTTTTTATTTGCATCGATAACCAACAAAGACAACATATGGGTTTTTGTATAATCTTGCCGAATTTCTTTCATCAAATCAAAATAGACACTCGTCATAATTCTGTCATCCTATTTAAAATAAAAAAAAATTATTAAAAAAGCTTTACAATTTTTATTTTTAAAACTTACTTCTGTTAATTTTTGTTTATTACTCTCTAAATAGGATTGCTTAAGTTGGTTATAAGCACCCACAAAATTAGTTTTCTCGTTATTTAAATGCTCTGCGATGAAATTTCCATGATATATATGATAAACTAAATATTCATGAAAAGAGTAATTCTTATCATTCTTATTATTTTTAAAGATAAAGTATTTTTTAAATAATTCGAATTTAATTGTTTTGCACTTCAACATTTTTAAAAACAAAAATTAATCTATAACCTCACTTATTGCATAGTTGATAAAGGCAAAAAAACATGCATACAAATACTTTATTCGATTATGTTACATTTACTAATTATACCTGTTTCTTACAATGTTGATCATAATTATCTTACTAAAACAACATACGAACCCTTAAACTAAACAATGTTTAGTTTAAGAGTTTGTCTGTTAGTAATGCTGTATGTGAAATTTCTTTTTGGCTAGGTAATGGCTGAATAAATGGGGAAAAAATTGGATGCAGTTATTTGTCAAAGTACTTAATTTTTATAATTTAATTTTTTTAAGACATGTAATTTTTTTTTTATATAACAACATATTGTAAAATAATACATCTTGTCAATTAAAAATATACAAACTAAAATTTGTACCAAAAAAATGAAAAATGAAATAAATATGGAGTAGGTAAAATCTCTGGCAAATTTTCCAGGAACGAAGAATTAGACGAATCACATAATCACGAAATTTGATGCAGCGCCACTTTATATAACCAATCTGTTTGCACAATACTGATTGGTCCATGAAGTGGCGCTGCATCAATTTTCGTGATTACGTGATTCGTCTAATTCTTCGTTCCTGGAAAATTTGCTGGAAGTGTCACTTTTTTTATATTTAATATTTAAAACTTCTACATAGAATTCTAAATACAGTAAATAACTTTTTGCACAATTATTTAGAAAATTTATTTCTTTAGTATTCTACACAATAATTAAGCACATATGTGAAAATTTACTTTCACAATGATATCGTCAAACAAAAAATGGAGTCTTATTCGTCACTACTATATATAATTATCTATCTGATCCCACGGGTACTTAAGCTCTAAATCTTTTGTTAAATTTAAAAGCGGAACAAATTTTTGCGTAATCACTTAAAATCATTTAAGTAATACGTCACGCGATCAATACATTTTTAAATCATATAGTATCTTCATAATAACAAATTAAAATAAATTTGGCGTTTATGTCTTAAATAGACTTGGCACCTATGTCTTAACATGATGTAATAACGATAATGGAGGCATCTTTGTGACAAAATGCAATGGAATCGACTTCTTAGTACATAAATATAATTATCAATTGTATGTATTTGTTGTTCAAGAAAGTAAACATTAGAAGTGTGCTATACGTATTGTTAAACACCGGTAATTAAATTTATCTTAATTGAGATCTGAAATTCTGACGATGAGGCATTATATTGATGAGATTTTAGTTCTTGAAAGAGTTTAAACAGTTACTTAGTGCACTTTTTATTGAAAAGCAAATTTGTGAACTATTGAATTTCAAACAGTTACTTAGTGCGCTTTTTATTGAAAAGCAAATTTGTGAACTATTGAATTTCTAATAATCGATTTTTATAATTCTAAAATTTTTCGTGTTAGCACAGCCTCCTCCTCTTATTACAAGATTGGTTTTAATAAATAGATTCATTAAACATATCTTGTTTTTAGTCTATTTTAAGAATTCAGATTTCATGAAAGGGATGGGGTTTAACGCGTATTACATGTTTCTTGTATTTATAAAATTCTGATATTTTTTTTCTAAACCTGAGCGTTAGTCACAATAGGAATATACCACACAGCCATGAATTGTAGCCATCACTATATATAAACTTTCCATTTTGCAATTTAATATAAATTTTATTATTTGAACCCATTTTATTTTCCGCGACCTCTAGCTGCCGTCAGAGAATGGACTGATTGATTCATAGGAGTTATTACTTTTGAAACTTTATGTAAAGCTAAAGTTTATTTAGATAACAAAAAGAATGTTAAAAATAAATTATAATAAAAAAAATTGTTTACACTCTGTATATTTTTTATTCCTTTTGATAGCCTTTTTATTAACGCTAAGTATCATAATAATATCGCATGACTTAACGGACCCACGGGTCCATATTTTTTGATTAAATGAATCGATTTATTAATAAGTCAAAACTGAATTAATATAAAAACCCACACTCGCACTCTTTTGCTCAAACATTTATAAAACTAAATAACTTATTATCAACTGGATGTTACAAACATTTTAGCTTTATCATTAATAAATGTTGTAATATTTAATTTCATTTGTCGCTCATAATAAAATTTTAAAGAAATAAATAAATTGCTTCGAATGTGCTAACGAATATAACTTTATTTTTTTAATTTAATTTTTTTTTTTTTAGAGACAAGTATATATTTTATAATAAACTCATAAAAAAGTCTTTTTATATATCATATTACAAGAAAATATATAGTCAATTTAAATCCATATTAAGAATTTACAAACTATGAAAAATTAAGTAAATATAGAATAGGTAACACCTTCGGCAAAGTTTCCAAGGACGAAGAGTTAGCTTTCACGAAATCGCGAAATGTGGCGCAGTACCGCTTCATATGACCAATCTGGTTGCACAATACCTGATTGGTCATATGAAGTGGTGTTGCGTCAATTTTCGTGATTATGTGATTCGTCTAATTCTTTGCTCCTGTAAAATTTGCCGGAAGTGTCACCTTTACTATATTTAATCCGATAAAATTAAAATAATTAAAAACATTCTTGAATTCTGGGATTAGCTGCTTATGTATAAATATATCGAGATCTTTAATTTTCGATTCAATAATTTCAATGTTACTTTCAGATTTAAAGATTTGATACCATTTGTAGGCTAATAATGGATCGATTAGATTTAATATATTTAAAAGTCTTCTTATTTCCAAATCCGACAAAATTCTTCTTTTTCTCTCATTCTTTGCGATGTCGCTTGAATGTTCTGAGTTTGTAAAATTTCGTTCATTTTCTTTTTTAAGACGCAAACTTTCTTCTCTGACTCGATGATTTTCTTGCTTGAGGAGCAAATAATCGTTCATGACTCGTTTATTCTTTTGATTGAGGAGCAAATTTTCTTTTCTGACTCGATTATTCTTTTGCCTGAGGAGTTTATTCTTTTGCTTGAGGAGCAAGCCTTCTTTTCTGATTCGTTCAATCTCATGATTTTCTTTTTTCATATCCTTTTCTTTTACTGTGTTGGCAGTTGCTTCTTTTACGGAATTGTAATTCATTGCTTTTACTAACTCTTCATTGATCACAATAACTTTATCTTCGATTTTGGACAAATCGATAACTAAATAGCAAATAAATAAAAATATTGTAAGACAAAAGAAATTAAAAAAATCCATTTTGCAATTTATTTTTAAGGAATGCGATTTCGCATAGCCCTATTTTAAATAAATTCATAGAAATCTAACTCTTGCATAAATAATTAATTATAAGAAACTTGTTAATGATTATAGGGAAATTTTACATTTTATTCAAGTTGCAAATGTGCATTATCACGCAGCATTGGGCTTAGCACGCGTATTGGAATGCGCTTTTTTTCCTTGTTATTCTTATATAATAATAATTATAATAAAAATACTTGTTTATTCAAAAAAAGGAAAATTTTTTCATATTCTCAAGCCTGATGTACATTATCGCGCAGTATTTTTGAGGCTTAGAATGTGTATTAGAACGCACTCATCATTCCAAGTACTGCGCGATAATGCAAATTTGCGAAAATCAGGTCTTGAGAAATTTTCTTTTCAGGTTGGAAAAAATAAATTATTACTATTATTAAAATGTAAGAACAAGAACAATATCAATTTAGGTTAATTGTTGCAACTGCTATCATCATGTGACTTCATAGCGTAATAAAAAAATATAAATGATAATTATTACATAAACCGGTTTAATAATTAAAAGAAATAAATTGAATAAATTGGATTTTAATTGTACTACTACAAATTAAAGTCCCTAACTGAATCTATTCTTAACATAGCAAATTTGGCACCATGAAATGTAAAAATGGGTATTAATACCATAATTAAACAATAATATAAAAACCGGTTTTTACAATAAATAAATCTTAACAAATAACGAAATTTTTAAGCAAAACAAAAAATTTAATAATTTCGAATGAGATAGATTTTATTTAATAATAATATTATGTTTATAATCGAGTTTGCTATAAAAGGATCACTAATTCAAATATCAAATTAAATCTATTAAATCATTCAAAAAAACTTTTTTTCATAAATTTTTTTCTCTCTTGGATTAAGTGGAGAAAATCTAAAAATTACATCCATTCAAAAAAACTTACTATTTTAGGAGATATAATAATTAAATCCTCATCAAGCAAAAGAAATGCAAAAATAAAGAAAGTTACAAAATTCAAAATGGAAAACATGACTTTATTGTTAAAACAAGAGCCAACTAATGTTAGTATAATGCATTATTTAGTGTCGTGTCATGTGATCTAACAAAAAATCACCGAATTTAGGAATTTTTAAAAAAATTGCAGAACAATTCATTTTTGTCATCATGTCATGTGACTTAAGACTGTTATGTATAATATAATTTTTTCAGTAATAATATTTTTTAAACCGGTTTTAATATATATAATAATGTGAATTATGTGGTACCTGAGAATCGGAAATTTTGAAAATAAAACATTCACCCGAGGAGTTGAAAAGAAGGTGAGTGTGGGCAACCCCCATTCTTACTTAACATGTATGGGTTGAAGTTACGCTGTCACTTAGGTGAACGTTATAGTTGTGGTATACTCTGCATATTGTCAGCCGGATGATATGTAACTATCATGATGATATCATTGAAAGATGTGGGCAACCCCCATGTTTGTGATGAATAGATCCTTGTGTTAACTTTTTTTTTATTTACTAGAGTCCATAATTAATCAGGAAAATTTTTAACGAAGAGATTCACGTACGTGAAGAATTATAATAGGAAAATTTAATTGTTATTTACTTTCTTTAAAAAAAAATTTTTTTTTACAATTGTATGATTTAATTAAAAATTTTTGGAATCGAGTTGTTGCGATAATGAAATAAAATTTCTTTCTAATATAAATTATGACAAAATAATTTGAGTAATAAATAAATAAATAATAAATAAATAAAAATTGACTAAATAATGGCTTTGAACTAGTCCTCAATGTGAATAGCTTAAGAGAGAATTGCTATTGAAAATTTTACCAGCAATTCTGACTGACGAAAAATCTCATGAACTTATCAAATGCCATCAGCTCCTGTCATCTCGATCCAAAGAATTCTAATGAAAAATGGAAAATCGATTATAGCTTCGTTATCTAAGCCAGTCTTAAATATTCGAGCTTTTGCCTTACTTCGCAAGTCATTCCTAAAAAAAAAAAACATTACTACATATATAATAACATTATTAAAGACTTAAAAAATTTACTTATCGATTATATTTTTAGCCATAGTCTTCTATACTTGAATAAACGATAGCTCGATTGACTTTCCATTAGATCACGAGAATTCTTTGATTCGAGATGACAGAAATTGACGGTATATGATAAGTTCATGTGATTTTTCGGTAGTTTGAATTGCTGATAAAAATTTCTATAGAATTCTCTCTCTCAGGCTATTCGATTTAAAGCACTAGTTTTTAAGCCGATTATTTAGACAATTTGATTTACAAAAATAAAAATAAATAAATAAGTATTTTGTATTTAAATTTTGTGAGCTAACATAGATTCAAAGTATTTTTTATCATAATTCGCTCTATGAGAAATAAACTGAAATAGTTCTTCAAAAGTATTTTTTGAATAGGGATCGGGGTGGTATTAAATTGATCAGATTTAGATTCTACTTTTTGTAGTTGTTGTAAAAAAATGATGATCGAAAGCACCCTTGAGGTTTTATTTTATTTACGCGAGTAATTACTTGCTTTATGCCATCTTCATAGGCCGCCATCGGTCCCCATAATTTAAATTTTAATTTTGTATTTTTCGGTATTGATTTTTCCATTAATGGTGAGCACTTGTTTTTAAGCCGATTATTTACAATTTGATTTTACAAAAATAAATAAATAGTTAATTAAGTATTTTGTATTTTTCGTTTTTCTTCTACTATAAAGATGAAAAATTAAAAAGGAATATTATTTGTTCGTCTTTATGATATTGTCTCACAATTAAGTATGAACATAAGGAACCTCCATTAATATTCTCCAAACTCCATTTTTAAATATCGAATTTCTAAATCTTCTATATCATTCTGTAAAGCAAGAATATCTTCACGTATATCTCTGTATTTGTTGGACAAATAATCATTTAATAAGCGAGTATCTTTAGTTAGGGATTTGATTTCATTTTGTTAGTTTTCTAAAAATTCATCAATGGGGTATTTGACTTTTCTATAGAATATATAATCCTCATAATCTGCGTTTACAACTTCATATTTTGGATCATTTTTACATAGATCAATACTTTTTCTATCACTCAATTCAATAAATAATTCTGATTCTTCAGTATTAATAGTTTCAAAAACAGGTTGATGCTCCAGACTTTGTACTTGTTCTTCATTATCAGATTTGATTTCTCAGACTTGTAGTAGACTGGATATATCATTCATTTTTGTTCGTAAGGATTTATATTCGAAAGTTAAATGTGAATATATATTTTCTATAACCGAAGAAGAATTATAAAATTGATAATAGGGTTGAAAAGAGAGTGCTTTTGCTTTTCTTTTTATAAATAAATCACTAATAATTCTATTAAATCGGCAGTAGGTTAACGTAGAATAATGCTTTTCGTCTATTCCACTGTTTCTTAATTTATAAAATTAATTACCTATTATTCTTTTAGAAATGGAATTAAATTGATCAGATTTAGGGTCTAATTTTTTATATTGCACAGGATTAAATTTGAACATTAAATGGAATAATAGATATTTTTTCATTGTTAAATGGAATCTTAATCTTCTGGAAAATGTACTGAATATGATGAATGCAATACCAGGATAGAATAAGTATATGATATAAAATAAGAGCAACAAGAATATTGCGAAATAAAACAGTTTTTTCTCAATTTTTATATTTAAATTGGCTAAAAATTGTTTTATGTTTATTTTAAATAAAAAAGAGGAAATTGTAGTATTGATGCAAGAAAGAGGTAAAAATTCATAATTAAAAAAGTCTTGGCTTTTAGATAATGCCAATATACAAAGTTTGAAGATATTCTTAACAAAAATTGGCTGCATTGATTTTCGTTCCGATGAAAGTCTTTTCGTAGTATTATCTTCATTTGTGAGTAGTCGACCGTTATCTGAACAAAGGGATTCAGAATTGTTGATATTCTTAAATAATACAGCTAAATAAGAATCTTTATTTTTAGGTGTATCAGTATTCTCATGCTCCATTGAGTTTTCGTAAACTAGATAAGAATCTTTATTTGTAGGTGTTTTATCTGAGCAAATTGATTCAGATTTGTAGATAGTACTTGTTAATAATAAGGAAAACCCAACAACGAGACAAGGAAACAGCAATTGAGGTGGAATCAGAATCGTATTCAATAATAATATTAAATATGCGAAAATCAAAGTAGCAAGGATCAAAGAAATCAAAGAAATTATAGTCAGGAAAATTAAAGAAAAAAAAATAACGGTGGTTTTACAAGCAATCCTCAGCAAAGGCGCTAAGAGCTTAAAATTGTTTTTATTTGACATTTTGCAAACTTCAGCTCAATTTTGAAAACAAGATTTTACACGATTTTATAGCTTTTTTTTTCATAAAGGAACTTGTTCAAATAGGGTGATTAATTCATTATGCTCTTCATCGCAGCTATTCGTGTTACCTACTTTACAAAACATTAAAAAGAAACTCCGTGTTGTGTATGATGTACAGTATATAATGCTGATCTGTTATGCTATTGCAAAAGGCTTTTCATGTTGATTTTCTCATAAACGAGTTGTTCAAATAAGGAGATCCTAAATTATGAAATTTATGTTATCTTCGCTGCGGTTATTCGTTAACCTTATTTTTACAAAGCTTCCAAATGAAACTCCGATTTACGTATGAAGTGCTGATCTGTTACATAATTATACGCGAAGAAAGGTCGTTTGATTAATTTTATCGTATTCAAATAAGGAGATAATTAATTCATATTTGACTTAATTTATGTTATATTTAGCCATGGTTAAAATGAACATTATTATAATTAAATATGTTCTGTTATTCATTTTAAAAATTTTTTGCATTAAAGTAATAAAAAAATTTGTCAGGAAAATTTGTAAATTTATGCAATCTTTGTCTCAGTTATTCATATTACATAATCCTATATTTCTACAAAACAGCTTTTAATTATATAACTTGTTTAAATAAGGAGATAATTAATTCATATTTGTTTTAATTTATGCCATCTTTGCTGCGGTTATTTATATTACCTTATCTTTACAAAAATTTCAAAATGAAACTCCGAGTTATATACAGTATATTTCATGATAGCAGCAATATAAATTATAACATTGATCTGTTACATGAAATGATTTTGTTTGAATATATATATACATTAAAGTAAAGGTGTTGTAGGTTTATTGGATTGCAAAAATTTATAAAAACTAAAAATTCTAAGCATCAAAAAATTAATGAATTTTAAAATGGATAAGAAAAAAATTCGTCAGGAAAAATTACATTTTAGAGATGTGAAAAAATGACTCTTGGAATTTTGCAATCATTTTAGAAATGTGAAAAAACAACTCTTGGAATTTTGTACTTGCAATAAATTTCTGATTTTTATATTTATTATTGAAATAATTATAATTATTGTGATTTGGCTGTTAAGTATATTTTTCTTTCTCCAATTGATTCATAGAAGCTTAAACTGATTTTATCAATTTTTATAGGGTCAAACAATCGCGGCATTTATATTTTTATACAGAACTTTTCGAGCCAGTTGTGCATAGAACTTTTGGAATTGAATAAAACTTTGGATATGTTTATAGATCAAATAAGAGATTTTTTTGCTGAAATAATGGCTGGAAGTCGTGGATTCGGGCATCCAGATTTTGATGGGTTCGTGCTATATTAAAAGTTGAATATTTTCAATTTATTTGAATTGGATTGATTTGTTCATAATGGCGAAAAAATAAACAGTTTTAAAATCTGAATTTTATATTGAACAATAGCTACATTCTATTTTTCTGGATAACTGACTGTATTTTTAAATTAGGAGGGTTAGCTAACATAATAGTACTAGCATTACTAGCATGGCTAGATGTTAAGCTCAAAATCTGATAGTTGGAAGGTTAATGCTGGTCAATTTATTGAATTAATGCAAAATTGAGATTATTGCATATGATCATCAATATGCATCGAAGCTATATATATACAAGTACTTAAACTGTATCACAAAATTCTAACTCGCTTTCCAGAAAAAAAAATGGTAAACACAAGACAAACCAAAAATTCACTTCTTTATGAAGAGCAAATCAAAAATAAAATACCACCCTTACCTCCAACTGCTTCACCAGTTATACCAATAAGATCGATTTCATATAATCCTGTTGTGTGGAATGATTTCAATGTAAAATTACATAAAACTCGGCAACAACAAAAGGTCAATTCGGATTGGGCTGCTGTTTATAGTATTTTTATTCAATTTGATTCGCTATCTGATTATGTCAGAAGGTCATCTTTTGCTTTCGAAGAAGATAAAGATCAAGAAATTACAGATTTGATCAGATTTTCTTTTCCTATTGAAGGAATAGAAAGAACCAAAGTATCTCGCTGGCGAAAGGTTTATGACTTAGTTGCTTTTGTTAAGACCGTCACAAAATTAGACCATTTCCTTGAGGCTATTAGAAATTTGAATATAATGATTAATTTCATTCAAGAAATAGATTCTGATGAATTTAAGAATCTAGTTTGTTTAGTATTGGGACTCGATATTACTTTTCCAAAAAAGACAAGCGATACAAACATTGTCAAACCCACAAGACAAAGACAAAATAAAAATTTACTCCTTTATGTAAAGCGGATCAATAATGAAATCTCACTGTTAATTCCAGCTACTTCGCCGAATATACCAATAAAATCGGAATCTTATAATGCTGAGAAATGGCTTGAATACAATAAAAATTTACAAAAAAACTGACAACAACAAAAAATCAATTTAGATTGAGCAGCTGTTTATAGCACGTTTATTCAATTTGATTTATTATTTGATCATATTGGACGTCTATCTTTTATTTTTGAAGATGATAGAAATAAAAAAATCAATGGTTTGATCAGAATGTCTTTTCAAATAGAAGGAGTAAAAACTGAAACTTCTCGTTTAAGAAAGATCTATAATTTAGTTGACATAGTAAAAGAAACTATAAAAAAAAGAAATATTTCTCTAGAAACTTTTCTTGAACATATTAGAGATTTAAATATAATGATAAATTATCTTCAAGATGTAGAGCCTGATTTATTTGAGAAATTGGTAAACTTAGTATTGAGTAAAATTAAGGTAATTATATTAGCAATTCTGAAGCAATTCTGAAGCTCAATTCATTTTAACTAATTAATTTATTAAATATCAACTTAGTGAACTAAATATGCAATTAAGAAATATTTATGCAATTATAATTAAGAATAGTTGAATATGCAGCAAAACGTTAAGAAATTTAGAGTTTTTATTATGTATTAAAAATATTATGATCTTTTATTCAATTGTTTATATAAAATAAGATTTGATGTGGGGATTTAATATGAAAATGGCCTATTTTTAGCATAGTTAAAGATAAGTTGATTTAATGCTTTGAGTTTGCTTTTGTCTATCTAATGCATTCATCCTATTAGGAATTAAAATAAATTGAATAAATCAATTAAATAGATATTAATAACATATTCTAGTTAACATAATAATATCCATTCTAGTTAGCAAAATAATATTTTTACCTTTTCTCCTTTTCCAATTCTTCGCTTAAATAGATACAAGTTTGAGTTAAATGATTGATTTCATCGAGAAGAAAAGACACCTTCCTTGACTGATTCTTAAGATGCGAGACAGCTTTATACAAAAGTTGACAATAATTGTGGTGGGTTCTGCAAATTATATGTTTCATTGTTAAATAGTATCAATATAAATAAAAGCTGTGATCACCTTTCTGAAGTAAAACAGCTTTACTCATCTTGCAATCCGTATAAGTGGTTGGGAGCTGCTTACGGAGTTCTTCAAAAGCATCTTTGATTTCTGCACGTCGTTTTGCTCTGATTGATTGTATTTGACATTTAAACTCAGCATGTGACAATTCAGTAGTTTTTTCTCCAATGATGTAAAATTATAAAATTATTCTAGCGTATCCATGAAATCATCGAAAAAGAAACCATTTGAATTAAAAAAATAAATAGGTAAGATTTATTTTATTTAATAAAACTATATTCAGATATGAACAGGGTCAATATTGAATTGCTCCAACATAACCTAGACTCTAGGATGTTATATCTATTCTTACTACATCAATATCTTATAAATAAATCTACTTAGTGGTATTAATTCAAATACTCATGTGTTTAATATTATTTTCAGGAAAAGTTTTGCTCTCATATTAAATTTCTTCAACAATTTTTTTAGTTGAATTAATATTTGGCATATCGATGATATTGAATCTATTCATGATAACGATCAGGTAAGAATTTTCAAATTAAACTTATTATTTAGTAATGACGATTCACCAGAATAGATGGAATGTGAAGATTGCTATGGAAATAAAAAGGAATTATGCGAATATTGTGGTTAACTAACTACAATATTTTTTTATAATAGTTTGAAATATAGTAATATAAGCATATGAATTTAGTATTCACACATATATCAGAATTATAAGTTTGTCTAGAAAGGATAAGCATTGTTTCATAAAATTTATAGACGTATTGGGTTCTAAATTATGGTTATATAGCATCGGACATAAAATAAACATTGGTTTCTACAAGTAATAAGAATTCGAAACAAATAAATAAATAGTAGATACAATTTAATTCACGTCATCCCAATTTACATTAGATTTATATGAATATACCCTTGACTCTAAACACGTTTTGGCGGCGGCATACGCATGCATCTATAATGTAACTTGTGATCTACAAAGTAAAAAAATTTCTGGTAGTGGGATGGTTTATAATATTCAACCCCGTAGTTATAAATTAGATTAATTTAGAATGAGATTATTAAATAACTAGCGTTTTTATTGTATTTAAGTTAGCAACATCAATCTTATCAGAGTCAAATATGCTACAAAGTCAACTTAATATTATATTTTTATACTATTAATTATAGAAACATATAGTTTTAATTAATAAATATGGATTTACCTCCTCTTATATTTACTTAAAGAATATTAACTTTGTTTTAATTATCGTGAAATTACGTCCTACTAACAAACTAAAAGTTTATTTAAAACATTGTGTTACATATAAAAAGTAAGTGTTCTATTGATTATCCCTGCCTAGTATTTTGGCTAAATAATATAACAATTCCTACCAGCATTACGGTAACAATTTATACAACTCTAGGTATAGTAGAATTAATTCGTAATTTTAGTAAAAATAATTAGGGTATAATTAATTCATTATTTTAACAATAATTTATAACCCTAGGCACAGTAATAGGTACAGTAGAATTAATTCGTAATTCTAGTAAGAAAAATAATTTGGGTACGGGTAATAACTTTTCTAGTTGGATCGACAATCTGTATAATAATTTTTTATATATCATTAGGAAATTAAAAAACGTGGAAAACAACCACCCTTAGCGTTTGCCATAATACACTTTCACACGTTATGAAAACTTAAGCAAACCGAGGAAAAACAACCAGTACTACAAAGCAAATATTCTCATAAAAATTTATTCCATTAAAGCACGTATACTTTTTGGCTGTGAGCTTAGCTCTGTCAAGGTATCGACACTTGGGCAAACTTCGCTGGGTGAAGCCGGTCTTCTGTGTCTGGATGAGCGAGTATTCTTGGTCGTTGGGGAGCTAATTGTTGGCAACTCCTATTTTCGATCATTAATATGTACTTATTAAGTATGCGCCCCGACAGATATTTTCCTTTTAAAACTTTCGTTAATTTATAAAATTTTTTGTTATTCCTATTTCTAGTATCGTACATAGAAAATATCTTTTCTAACAACATTTTTTGTTATTACTAGATGGCTCGAAAGAAAAAAACTGGATCCATTAAACATATTAAGATTGAAGTGCAGAATTTGCGAGAAGAACTTAGAGCTAAAGAAAAAAAAATAATAATAAAATCCCTTCTGAAGATACCTTGTATACAAATTTTATAAATAAAACTAGAATAGCACGACTTATAGATAATAATAAAAATTTGAGGTTAAGGGAAGAAGCTTTAATAGTTGAAAAAGAAGCTTTAATACTTGAAAATAGGAGCTATGTGAATGGAAAAGTGACGTAAAGAAAGGGTTGTGGCACATTGTTAATTTTATAGTTTTTGTTTCTTTTGTCAAGATACTTTACAATGTTGCAATGTTGTTTTTTTAAAAAAACTTGTTTCAATGTAATGAATCTTTTAAACAATAGATTTAATGATTCTAAATTGTGATTTTTTTTTTAAAATAAAAACTAAATAAAAAAATAAATCTGGATTTGCCTTCTCTTATATTTACTTTAAGAATATTAATGCCTTAATCGTGAAATTATGAATAGTTGTATCTTTAATGTATTTAGAATAACTTACTATAAGTTATACAATACAAAATGTCTTTCTTTTTCATCTTAATGATGTCTCTGCTTAAGCAATGTAAGTTAACACAACCCTATCTGTTGCAAATTAATTATTTTTACTAGAATTATGAATTTATTCTTAATTTTACTATGTTTATTTAGAGTTACGAATCTATTCTAGGCCAACTTTGAGTTAGTACCGGCAATAACAAGTTTATACAATTTCTACTGCCAAATTTATAAAAATTGATTATACGATTATGTCAGTAATCTAAAAATTATACCAAATCTAACATAAAATTCATAAAATTTAGGCCAGATTAAAATTATGCCTAAAATTATCTCGAAATTTGGGTCGACTAAATTTCGGACTGAATGTTTTAAAAAGAACAAATTATTCGAAAATGTATTACCAATACAGTTGATGCTAACTTCTTTTAACCTCTCTTAGTACTGTAAAAACTGTAAGTTGTTTTTAAAATATAAGTTACATAATATATCAACTACTTACTATACTTGTTACGCACGTTTTCACTCAACGGATTGCATCACGTGATGTTGTTAGCCATTCATATTTTTTAGAATTTGTTCTGAGCCAAAACAAATTAATTTTAGCCAGAACTTCTGGCTAACATTAATACTAAAGTTAGTCTGCTTTCTATTATATATTTGTAACTTACATAAGGTCATATAACTTACGATGTAACTTACAATGGATGTTACGCATTTTCAATATTGTAGTTATTCAATACTAATTTTTAGAACAGAAATTAGTTTTTCTCTACGCTTTCAAAATTTTGTTTATTCATATGAAGTTTATGCGCGAAATAAAGTGGGCCACTCTAGGCTTAATCGGATTTGATTTTACTTTTTTGTTTAACAAAATATGATTGCATTAAAATTTTGTCAAAAGAATGTGCTAAAAGAAAACCTCCTCACACATAGTTGTGATCTTTGTTCTATTACTTTATATGTTTTATTTATTGATTCGTTACTCAACTATTATGATAAGTTACAAAATTTCGTATTTTAAATATGGTCAAGGTACTAAATAAACAATAAATTACGTTTCAATAATCTCCAAACTCCTTATTTAAAAGAAAATTTTCTAAGTCATCAATAGCTTTTTGCAATGCAAGAATATATTTATATATTTTATTAAATGATTTTTTTGATTCATAACTCAACTATTATGATAAGTTACAAAATTTCGTATTTTAAATATGGTCAAGGTACTAAATAAAAAATAAATTACGTCTCAATAATCTCCAAACTCCTTATTTAAAAGAAAATTTTCTAAGTCATCAATAGCTTTTTGCAATGCAAGAATATATT
>CAJVPU010000411.1:0-17959 GCA_910591775.1 Dentiscutata heterogama | reverse complement strand
GAACCTTGCTAGCTAGTAGACTTGTTGTTGTTTTTGTATATTTTCTTTAGCTCAAAAATTGGTACGAGGATCTACAGAGGAGAGTTTGTGTATAGTATATCTTAATTGTAATATTTTACTTTAAATAAAACCTTTTTTCTAACATATAACCAAATTCAGGTACTAGTTAAATGAAAGGTTCTGATCTTTTGTAGATAATACCGTGTTTACTTTTGAAATTATACCAAATATATGGTTGTAATCCATCTGGGTATCTCAATTTGGAAGAGATAAATAATACTAATCTTTTGATGAAAGTAAGCTGTTTTGCCTACTTTTTTTAAAAATTTTGTTAGAAGTACAAGTAGGTGATAGTAAAGAATATAGATCTAGTATTTTTCTTTAAAGAGAGTATATGTTTCTTCAAAAGTAGTAATACAAGTAGATCCAAGTATACTGCTGCTTTTCTTTTTAGTAAGTGATAAACTTTAACCTTGTTAGCAAGTAGTATATAAAAACTACTTCTAAATAACAAATACTGTTCTCACAGTGAGTGATAAGCTCTAAACCTATTAGCAGATAGTATATAAAAACTATCTCTAAATAATATATAAGTACCAGTTTATAGTTTTCATTAGTTTTATGTTCTTCTTTTTTAACATGGTTTTACTGTTTCTGTTAAAAATTTGGTTTTAAAAAAGTTGGTTCGAGGGATCATTAGGAAGAGTCGATTATTTTTAAAATATTAATTTTTAATATTTAATTTTTTAGATATATTTATTAATCAAAGTTGAAACAACTAAAGCAATTATATATTATCTTATGTTAATCTGGTGATATGATTTTAAATCTACAAAGAATCTATTTTATTATAAATGCTCTAGATTTAAAGAAACTAATTTATTTAATATTATAGATATTGAAACAATTAAAAATTAAGTTTATATAATTCTATACTTTGATAAAACTAATAAATATTAGTAAATAAATATATTTTTTAAAAATTAAACCAGTTTAACAAAATAAATTAAATTTGAATTATTTTGTATAAATTTAAAAAATCTTAAAATAGTTAAATATAAAATAAAGTTATTTTAAATTATTTAAAAGATATTTAAAATATTTTGAATTAAATCAAATTATTTTAAAATGAATAAAATTAATTAAGTTTATTGTGTTTTGCAAAATTCTGTAACCTCTCTTGATTACTAATTATTACAAAATGATTGTGATTGTGATTGTGATTGCATAACTATATAAATATTTTTGTTACAATTGTTATTCTAGACAGAATGCTCCATATAGAATTGACCAAAAATTATCTTATTAGAACTTGCTATTTATATACTTGGTGTTTTTATTGTAATAAAGATATACTTTTAAAGACTTGTGAATGCATAAAAACCCAAGCTTCTAATAAAAAAAATCGAACAAAAGAAGTTCTTTGGGCTTTTAAAATCAAAATTTTTTAACAAAGCAATTTGATCTTTTAAAAACGCAAAATGAAATATGCAATTATAATATAGATTTTTCTTTTAATTTTCAATTTTTTTTTTGTAGCTTATATAATGCAAAATAGTACCATGCTAAAAATTCTGAGATAACAAGAAAACACAAAATATTAAAAAAAAACATCTCTTGACAATAATACATTTATTGATAATAATATATCTACTAGTTATAAAAAAAGTAGTTATGATATTACTAGTTCTAATCATAAAAAGCAAATTCATAAACACAAAACAAATAAATATCAAGAAAAATTATTTCTTGACGATGATATATCTATTGATAATATATCTACTAGTTATAAGAATAGTAGTTATAATACTACTAGTTTTAATAATGAAAAACAATTTCACAAACACAAAACAAATGAATATCAA
The DNA here is from genome assembly GCA_910591775.1 of Dentiscutata heterogama. Lineage (NCBI taxonomy): Eukaryota > Fungi > Glomeromycota > Glomeromycetes > Diversisporales > Gigasporaceae > Dentiscutata > Dentiscutata heterogama. The sequence goes on along the minus strand of CAJVPU010000411.1, from coordinate 16,094 downwards.
GAAAAATCATTTCTTAATAATGATATATCTATTGATAATAATATATCTACTAGTTATAAAAATAGTAGTTATAATATTACCAGTTCTAATCATAATAAAGAGCAACCTTTATATGATATATTTGAAGAAAATTTTCAAATTAGTGGAGATAAAGATCATGAGCATATATCAGAATTTACAGTAAAGTTATGTATTAAGAATCAAAATAGAACTATGCTTTTAGCTAAACGATTATTATTCACAGCTTAATTATGCAGAAAATTTCATAATGAAATATGGTTTCAAGTTCAGAATTTAACAAATAACTTTGGATTAAACCAAAAAGATTATATTTTGGCATATAAGGTTATATAAAAAACAGGCATTGGAACTCAAATCACTAATGAAGCTAATTTTGATATATTTACTAAAGAGTATTATCAAGCAATTTCTAAGCAAAAAGAAGTTTTTATTTTAGTGATGATTAATTCTAAGAAGCATAAAGACAAAACAACTAAGATATTTAAAATTAATAAAATATCATTAACTTTTACTAATATTAAAACCTGGCTTTTAGCAATGTACAATTTAAAAAAATTGTATTTATTAAGACCAAATATATATTTAGAACAGAATTCAAAATTATATTTAAAAAAAAATTGTATTTAAAGAAAGTTAATTGTAAATAACTCAGTTTAAAATTTATTTTATAATTTTAATTTTTATTTAATAGTGATAATAATAATGAAAGTTATAAATTAAACCAAAAATGATTGAAATATAATAAAGTTCTAAGTAAAGCTAATCTTGATCAGTCTAAACATAATATGGTAGCAATTATTACAATTTTATGAGAAAAATGATTTTGTAATCAATGTGACACACCTTGTTGACCTACTAATAAAGGTCAAATTAAATTAACAGGAGCTCATTATACTGTTTGAACTCGTAGTATAGTAAGTTTTAATAAAAATTGTATATATAAAATGATTTTAAATTACTAAATTTTTAATTAAATAATTATTTAAATTAATGGATTTAATGATACAAATTCTCCACCTAATCATCCAATATTTTAAGCACCACCAAAGCCAAGAGGAATAAAAACACTAGTTCTGAATCTACAGATTCACTATATTTCATACCAATTCTACAATTTATATATCCTCCAGTACCACAAACTCTCTTTCTGCAATTTTAATCATCTACTTTATCACAATTTTCTACATCACAGCATCAATTACCAACTATGCAATATTTGGGTTCTATTCCAATATTGAAAGAATTTTTTCATAAAATAGATACAAAAAAAAATGCTTATAGAGAAATTATTAAATATTTAGAGGTATTTAATGAGGAAGCAATTAGAATAAGATGAATTCAAAGTTTAACAGAAAGTCAATTAGATCGATTAGGAATTAAAAAAATTAGATAGCAAATTGCTTTGCATAAAGCTTCTTAATATTATAAATAATTATATTGTTTTGCATATATTTGGTATTTATTTAATATCAATTTACATAGCTTAGGTAACTTTCTTTTTATAGTATATTTTTTGGCTTTGCTTTTCTGGTCTTATTTCAAACTTCTATTTTTTTTTACCAAAAAAAATACTACTTTGCTTTTTAGTACATTATATCATATTGCAAAATCAAGTTTAATTATGTTTTATAGTTATATATATAGATGCTAGTGAAACTAAATCATGCTGGTGAAACTGGTGACTATCTAAAATTTGATTGGCTATTTCATTCACCAGCCAATTAGATTTTAGATAGTCACCAGTTTCACCAAGTTTCACCAAGTTTCACCAGTTTCACCAGCATCTATAGTCATGACGCAAATAATAAATTTTATTATAACCAGGTCAGTCTCGGGTTATTCGAAATGTTTTTTAGCCGTATGATTTGAATCACCAGATCACGAGATTTCACCCTAATACGTATTGTAATTTCCCTTATATATTTAATCTGCTTGCAATATGATAGACACGTGATAACCTTAATTCTGTCTACTAAAAAATATGAACTCAAGTAGGTTACTTTGCAATGGTTATTTTGACCCAATCGCTTAATATGCTAACTTATTGCCTGTATAGATACCCGAATCGCTTGTGTGGCATGTATTCTAAATTTGTTAACTTTGATTCATTGCAAGATCTTGTGTGAAAAAGCATAGCACCATAATTCTGTATGCTTGTTTCATAAACAGTTTTTACGTTTTATATTTTTAGATGGTAGGCCTTCCTGCCCGTGGTAAGACATACGTTGCGCAAAAAGGTAGGTGTGAATTTTATTGTTTTAAAATATAAGATAAAACTTTTTGATTAATTTTTTATTTTTTTTTAAATTGAAAGTATGTCGTTATCTTCAATGGTTGAGTGTATCAACCAAAGTTTTCAATGTTGGAAATTATCGTCGAAAACTTCATGGAGCACATCAAATGCATTCATTTTTTGATCCTCACAATACGGAAGGAGAGTTTGCACGTAAAGAAGCAGCCTTTGAAGCACTTAAGGATATGATTAAATGGTTCTTAGAAGAAGACGGTACAGTAGCTATATTCGATGCCACAAATTCCACACGAGAAAGACGTAGTATGATAATAGACCATTGCAAGAAACATGATATTCAAGTCATGTTTATTGAATCTATTTGCCAAGATGAGAGTTTGATTTTGCAGAACATTATGGATGTAAAATTATCATCACCGGACTATAAAGATATGGATCCAGAACAAGCAGCAGAGGATTTTCGAGCCAGAATATCACATTATGAGGAAGTCTATGAAGCAGTAAATGAAACGCCAAGCGAGAAGGATTATACATATATCAAACTTATAAATGTTGGAAGTCAAGTGATGATTAATATGATTCAAGGATATTTACAAAGTCGAATAGTATATTATTTGATGAACTTGCATATTTTGCCCAGAAGTATTTTCTTTTGTAGGGTAAGTTGACACAATATTGATGTATATACACTAAGAGAACAGCTTAAGTCTAATAAATTTAAAATAATGATTAATATTAGCATGGTGAAAGTGTGTATAATTTAGAAGGAAAAATTGGAGGTGATGCTAATTTATCGCCGCGAGGTAGAAAATATGCATTAGCACTTCCTGAACTCATTAAAGCAAATTTAGGAGATCAACCCTTGACAGTATGTAATTAATTTTTAAGGGATTTTTATCGATTAGCTTATCTTTATATAACCTTTCACGTTGAAATTAATCTAAGGTATGGACGTCAACATTGAAACGTACAATAGAAACGGCCAAACACTTACAGTATCCAAAGTTACAATGGAAGGCATTAGATGAGCTGGATGCGGGGGTTTGCGACGGAATGACATATGAAGAAATTGAGGTCTGTATTATTTGCTGGAAATGCTTGTTGTATCCTATAATTAGCCCTATGCCAAGATATAATGTCGTAGTGATAGGATACTACAATATCGCGTTAATATATGAATTAAATAAATTGATAAATCAATTGCAAATAAATTGTTAAATCAATTGCAAATAAATTGTTAAATCAATTAATCGTGCTGATTCAATGTCTATGTCTCTTAGGCAAAATATCCAGATGATTTTTTTAACCGAGACGAAGACAAATTTAATTATCGTTATCGCGGCGGCGAGGTAATAATTTTAATTTAACAAATAACCAATGATTGAGACATTTGTCTGAAACTTTAATTGTACTTTACAGTCTTATCGCGATGTAGTTTATCGTTTAGAACCAGTGATAATGGAACTTGAGAGGCAACAAAATATCCTGATAATTGGCCATCAAGCAATTTTACGTTGTATCTACGCATATTTTCAAAAATTATCACAAGATGATTTACCTTATATTAAGATTCCATTACATACAGTTATCAAATTAACTCCTAAAGCATATACTTGTCATGAAGACAGATATAAAATTGATATCGACGCGGTAGATACACATAGACCAAAACCGAAAAGACCAACGGATGTTTCCAATTAATTATTAATTAATAGTGATTAAACTTTTAGGTGAATTTATGATGTCAAACATTTGTAATGGAAATTTGTAATCGTATGGATGATAGAAGGAATTGGCAAACGATTGAAAACAACGTAAATTATTGTCTTTGGCGAATGAATGGTACCATATTTGGTAATGTCCATATGTCCATTATTTAAATGGATTTATGATTTACAATTGCAGCTTTTTTTTTTTTTTTTTTAAAAAAAAAAATACAGAAATAGATAGATATATATATGTATGTATACACATATAATAAACAAATAACGATCTAAATATATTTGTATTATCAATATTTAGTACTATTGTCCTTTTTATCGATATGTTTCTTGCCTTTTAATACAATATGAACCCTTTGTTCGAATTCCAGAAAGAACAATGTAAAATCTGATTAGTTTTTCTCCGACGCCAAAATTTCGTTGTTTTTTTTTGAATGCAAGAATGCGGGGAAGCACAGATACAGGAAAAGAATTGATGCTTGTAAGGACATATCACGGGCGAGTGGAGTCTCGCATGTGAGAGCATAATAAAATTCTTTGTATTGAAGGCGGAAGCGGGGAGAAAAGGTAATAGCTTTGAACTTTTAGATCATATTAAAAAGAGAGCTAATGCAATAAAAGTTTGACGTTTGTTAGTATTTTTGCATAGAATGCAGTAACGGTGATAACCCCTTGCATTCAAAGTAAAAGCATGAATAAAAAAAAAACCTGATCAGTGTAACTTTTTAATGTACGTACCGGTACATATGTACATATGTAGTAGGATCTTGGGACGAGAAGTTGGAAACTTAAAAATAATAAAGTTTTTTTTAAAACTATATAGTTTTTATATTATAGCATATATGTTATTGTATATGTTGTATATGTTTATTGTAAAAATTTTTAAGTTAATAAGATACACAGTATACAATATAAAAAGTTAATGCAAATAAAATACAGTAAATAGTTAACTTTATATCAAACCAAACAGTAGTACACAGTTTATAGACTTTTTAATAGAAGATTGTAAAGAAAGTAGATTAAGAATCGTCGCATTATTATTACACATACAGTAAGTAAACAGTGTGTGTATATTAATGATCCCGCCAGGTAACCTTACAAAAAATCAATGTTACTCGTCTAACATCATCAACTCTAAAATTTTTTTTTCCCTTGCATTTTAGATTTTTTTTTTGGATTTTCCTTATTTGAGAAATTCGTGGTGTGTTTTTTGATTTTATTACTTCACTCCCTTTCCCCATCTTCGGTCTTTTGTTATCCCCCACCGCTTTTCGTTTTTTCTTTTTTTTTCTTTTTTTTTTTTTTCTTCATATATATATATATTATTATCTATACTTATATTATTATTAAATTTTTTTTTTAAATAAAAGGTCGTGCCGAGCTCACGACTTCGTTATTTCGAAAGTGTTCGTTTATATTAGAAAAAGAACACTTTTCCGCGTTATTATAGACTTATAAAGGGAGTGTGTAAATAATTTATAAATATATATTCAAAAAATAAAAAAAAAAAAAACAAAACATAAAAAAAATTCTGGCAAAGCAAAAAATTTTCTTTTTTATACTTTTTTTTTTCTTTTGTACTTTTCGATTTTCTTTTTTTTCTTTTTTTTTAATACGGTTTCAAGCTCATTTTGACAATGGCGACACCACCACCTTTTCCTTTATTACCTTCCTCGCACCCAATATCCGTACATACAACGCCACCTGCTCCAACCGTCGTACCTCCTCCGCCTCCTCGTCATAGTGTTTATTCAAGTGACCCGCGAGCCCACTTAATAAGCGCTAATAATGCACCGTCAAATTTTTACTTTCAAGTTTGTTCTACTAAAGGTTTTGAAAATCAATTTCCGGTCAGCGGTCGTAACGGTTGCAATATTCTTCCTCCGATAAACACGTCTACTCAGTTGGTTAATGGTTTTAGCACGTCTGTTAACGGAATGCACATTTCTGATAGTATGTTCGTATCACCTCAACATGGACGTCATTCGTCTTGTTTAGCGACTAGACCGCGCCTTGAATTAAGACGTTCTAGTGAACCAAATTATCCTGTCATGGAATATGATACAATTGATTCACCCCCATTACCACGTAGTGTTTATTCTTCACCTATTTCTACTGGTAGTTTCGTGTTTACTCAAGATAGACAACAACAACCACAGCTTGATATGCCTCAAAAATTTAATAGCGATCTGAGGTTATCAACGTCCATCACTAATCAACCATTTAATCAGAGTACTCACGCGTGTCGTAGAACTTCCACGTTATCAAAGATTTTACAAACCACCGATGATGATCAGCTGAATTCAAAGAGATTGAGATTTGACAGGAGGGAGGATGGGAATAGAGATAATGAAGATGGTGATAGTAGTGGTAGTTGCAGTAATGGTTGTCAAGAGAGGTGAGTGTTACCCTCTTTATAAAAGGCAATGAATGAGTTCTTGTTGTTTTATTTTGGGAGTGGAATTAGAAAAAAAATATATATTACTACTCTATATACTCTATTTACTCTATTCCCCTCCCTCCTGTTGATCTTTCCGGGAGTTGGATGCTTGATCTTGCCATGAACGCATTCCATTATTATTATTATTATTATTATTATCATCATGCCTTTTGTCTTTTTTTTTTTTTTTTTTTTCTTTGTATGAGTTATTTAATTTTTTTATTTAATTTAATTTCATAAAATGATTCTAACATAAATTTTTTCAATCAAAAAAATTATGTATACGCATTGAAAATTCCTGATCGAATAAATCAATCTTGCCGATAGTGGTATCAGTCTTTCTCCACTTCGTATTGCACCTATTTCCAACCCAATGAGTACATCATCCAATGGTTCACCTGTAACTACTAATAGTAGTGATACTGGTAGTATGTTGGGTGAACAAGTCCCGCAACAACAAATTTTACGACAAAACAAAGGGCTTAGGCATTTCAGTAAACAAGTTTGTGATAAAGTGGAACTTAAGGGCGTTACTACTTATAATGAGGTAAGTTTTTGAAAAATAATTAAGGATGGTTTAACGTTATTTATAAACTTATAATAAAAAGTTTGTGAATAAGAAAATATGCAAATATTACACGTATTTTTGGGAGTCATCTGTTACTTGACGTAAAATTTTATTTATTTATTTATTTCATGTGGAAAATATGATGTACTTATGCATATAACATTATTAATTATTCGATGATTTTTTTTTGTACTGCCTTCCATGCATTAGGTTGCAGATGAATTGTCTGAAGACTTTGCAGCTCATATGCAAGAGCATGGTGGGGTGGGTAACACCTAGAAATATTATCTTTACAACGCGATTTTTTTTATAAAAAAAATTTACCTTATTTTTATAACTATTTATAGCAAAAAGTGGATCAAAAAAATATACGTCGTAGAGTGTATGACGCACTGAATGTATTAATGGCAATGGATATTATTGCGAAAGATAAGAAAGAGATCAGATGGTTGGGATTACCAGGTCAAAAAAATAACACGAATTTGGCTTCATCGTCTGCGACGACAGAGGCCGAAATTGAAAGGCAAAAATCTGAAATTAGAATTTTAGAGGTATTTAAATTGATTATTACGCGTGATTTCTTGTTTAACTGATCATAAAGAATTTTTATTTATAATTTATTTTTTTTTTTTTATAATTAAAATAATTAATGTTATCTAGCAACAAAACCGGCGCTTGAGTAAACAAGTGGATGAGGCTAAAGTTGCATTCCAATATAAAATAGCTAGTGTAAGTTAATAAAATGAATCATATACATACATATTATTATATGTTATTATTAATAATTATGTTATTAAATTTTATTATTAATAAATATTATTGTTATATTTAGCACCTTCACATTCGCAATCTTGTGAAGAGGAACAAGCAACGTCATGATCCATATAAAGTTACGAACAAAGTAAAATCTGAAAAATTATATCTTCCTTTCAAATTGATACGTTGTCCACGAGGAACCGTCTTTAGCAATCAAACCGGAGAAGACGGGTAATTTGATAATTTTTTAGATATTTGCGAGAACACATTGTTACGTATTACACATGCTAACATTACTCTAATACATGTGAAAATATAGTGTTTCTCAAATCCTTTCGTTCCAACCCCACCAACCCAGCATACTCGAAGATGTGCATATCCTTCAATATATTGGAATGGATAAAATCACGCCTGAAGATATGCAACAATGGGTTAGCCCTGAACATTTAAAATGGATTATCACGAAACAGGGTGAAGACGGTGATTACCGCATAAGCTATGAACAGTGACAAAATCATCAAAAAATTAAGCTTTTTCGTGAACACTTCTTTTTTTTTTCTTTTTTTTTTTTAAAAAAAAAAAAAAACTATAAGCATCCGAGCATTTCTTTTTTCTCCTTTACTTCTTTTTGGGAATAAGCTAAATTTAAAAAACAATATGCTTCAAATCAACGCGAATGGACATTTGAATAAAACTTTTAATTTGAACATTCCTTTTTTTTTTTTCTTTAATATTTAAAGTCTTAAAATCTTTAGTAATATTATTATAAAAAATGTATGACAACGTGATATAGAAATTCCCTGCATAAAAAATAATAATTGCGTGAGAAATTTGGGTTAAACTATAACAATGATAGGAAGCTATAAATTGGGCGGGAAACCCTTTAAACAATTAACCATATTAGGGTGTTAAGGTAGATGGTAGTTTCCAAAATGATATACTTGATGTTGGCGGGCGTTTTACCCCACAATTGACGTCGATCATGGGTACAGTTATTGATAAATGACACATGGTGAGAAAAGAGTAAGGAATTAGCACACGTTATCGTGATAAAAAGTGATATTTGTAAAAAAAAAAAAAAGTAGATAGAAATTCTATGCACCATTCATCGTCGTTCATCGCCGTTCATCGCCGTTCATCATCGTTTATCAGGGATATGTAATTCTTAACCAAAGAAGCCTGTTGTTACACTAAAACTAAATTTACCGCGAAAAAACAACTGTTCAAGGAAATTCCCATCGATTAAAAATAGGATACACAAGGGTATAACAAGATATAGTGCGCATAAATTGCGACATTGAATGACATTGAACCACGTGATTCATTGATACGTGGAAAAGCTACTAAGGTCATGCATGTATTCTTGATTAACGCTTGAAATATAAACACATGTACGGATCATTAAAAACTTCTAAATTCTAAAATTCTACAAATATATTACGTATTATATGTGCGCATTTTCTGCATTTTGTATCGCACATACGTAGAACTCAAGATTGGCGTACTGAATAAAATCTTCAGTAAAAATAGGCGGGAAACTTTATATCGTATTACATTGATTACATGAATACTTCTTGTAATGTGGCGAGATGTTAAATCAAATGACATTATATTTGTTACACCACACCTTGTGTATATAAAAACCTTAAAAATTCTATTAAACTTATTTATATTAAAAAAATAACTGATAATAACTGATAACTGATGTACATACACAAGTAACATGAGTACGTATGTATGTACATTAAGTACAATATGTATTTACATATTATTTATATAGTTTATTTATTGTTTTTTTTTTTTTTTTTTTTTTTTTTTTTTACGTAAGATGGTAGCGTTGAACGACTATTAAAGAAACACACACGATTATAAAAAAAAGTACGAATGAATGCTCATTTCATAAATAAAGTTTTAAATCATTTAAAGTGTGAAACTTTCGTGAAACAGCTTTCTTGAATTTAATCTTGGTTCCTTGGTTCCCTGGTTCTTTGACAAGATAAGGTTTGTATACAATGTCGTATCATATATGTAACACTAATAAGATTTAGATTCATTATAATATGCACATTTAAATATATAGTTAATTTATGTTTGTCATTGATCGAGTTTATAGATTACAATAAGAAAAAAAAAACATCAAAAATATGATATATAAAAATATTTGGCCTTTCATAAATGTTGTATGACGTGTCTAAAATTTTTTTAACTTTATATCATGTGATACTCATGTGGTATTAATTTACTCAAATGCTGAAATGGGTTCGATTATTGGTAGATTTGTTTGTACGCTCTCTGGCTAAATATTTGCTTCGTTGGAAAACTTTTTTGGATTCAATTTAAACTCCGTACGTAATTATTAAACTTTGTTTGGTGATTGGTTTAATTTGTTTAAATGCACCTATCAGTTTGTTGTTTGTTGATAAACAAAATTTTTAATTAATTACCGTGAATTCTCTTTACAATAAGACTTTTTTAAATCGCGAGGTATAATGTCAGAATGATTTGCTGTATGCTTATCAATATTCTGTACGTAATGTACACATTAGGAATTCAGGATTTAAGAACATGCAATAGAAATTGATTTCTTTCTCGTACTACTTCATATACTTATTAGAATGATAAAAACCTACATGCCCAAGAGTGCATGCATTTTCTTAAAGTTACAGCATCACGATGACTATTACGTAATTCATTGGCGTGGTCTGGACCAATTATCTCAATTAAGTCGGAAATTATCTAGATTTCGAAATTTATACGCATTATCCATCTAATAATTGCTAATAAAAAATTACTAAATATCGATACTTTTCGCAGTGCTTTCTCAATATTGGACTAATAAGAATTTTGTGCAAATTAAGGCCCAAAATTTTGCCGTAAAGTTTATTCAGCCGTGACACTAACCAAAGAAAAAAAAAACCAAGTTCCTCTTTCGTACGTATACAATGTGAATGGTTATGTAAAGTATTGGTAGTTGTAATACACTGCGCCGCATCTCTTAAACTTTAATAGAAATCAAAATAATCAATAAGCAATTGGCAATTAACTATTAGCAGTTTCACAGAGCAAACTTAGAAATTCGAAAGACTTTTATAAGACTATTTTAAAAGTGGTCCAAAAATATTCTTAATAGAAATAAAATAAGCAATGCTATGAAATCAAAAAACTTTTCTTAAAAATCACGTGGTGGACCTAATATATAAAGTTATTATTTAAGGTTGTTCGAGAATGGGCTGAACTTTGAAAGGTATTACATTAATAAATAATAAATAACATATTGTCCTGTTTATTTAATAAAAAAAAATAAAATAAAATAAAAATAATAAAAGTAATTTGGCATGTAACTATATAAAAAAAAAAAAAATTACTATATCGATAATTGAAATCATGTATTTCATCATTCTTGTATCTTTTTTTTGTCAGACGCTAAACCTTCGCCATTCAAGAAATCAAATGTATTCAAATTTGATTGTATTGCTTGATATAAATGATATGGCACAAGTATCTTTTTTATTCGTTGCCGATATGAATTGTAACGACTGTCAAGCGCTGAGCTACTAAACCAATTGATTTCAGGTGTGAATGGATCATCTAGTTGTTCAGACTTATATACATTTATGGCTTTATTAACCAAATCCTTCAAGAATATCTTGGTCAACTAAAATAAAAATCAATTTAGGCTAAATGAATATGTAACAAATAAAAAAAAATACTTATAGTACATACTTGGAATATCAAATTTCCTGTTTCCAAGCGTTGCTGTATAGCAACATTAATGTCACCATTCTCCACTTCAATTTTCCCATCATATTTGATTAATTTGGTAGCAACTACGCCATCTAATTTTAATTGACCTACTACGTCCCATATCCAATCAATGCCCTGCGGATTAAACGTGTACCAATCCTTAAGCTCACCCATATTTTTGACCAGTTCAACTGATATTCCATTATTGCTCAAATTGCTATCCCCATTACATGTATTTATAGATTCATTACCTACAGTTTAATTAGAATTTCTTTAAATAATTGCTATTAATTAAAAGGCATCTAATCTAATAATAAAAATCCAATTAAAATTACCTGTTAAAACTTTATCTTGATATAGCTCATCTAAGAAATCTTGTACCAATGTGAGACTACATAATTTAGTTTTTTTAGTCTCTAAAAAATGTGGCCTTCGTTTACATTTGTAGGGAGAAATTGGAACACTAATGCTTTTAGATGTACTAGTGTTAATTTCGTGCCAAGATTCTGGGCAGCCACAACATTTACACCATGTTACTTGAAAACCTGTTATTGAAGAGAAATTACCCCGTTTAAGTTCGACTGTCGATTTGAGACTGTCTATATTAATATTCGAGTTCATGGGTTCGTTATGTTCATTATCTACAGGTGTATGCCCCTTATCCCGACACCAAAAAGTTACTTGTTTTGTGGTCAGAGATGCTGCAAATGACTGAACTCGTAAATCATCCACAGTTCGTGATAATGATAGAACCAATAAACGTATTAATCGAGCTCTGTGCCATTCCGTTACTTTACGTCGCTCAATACTCCAATTAAGGAATACACGTGACGATTTTGCTGTTACGTAAGGAAGAGTAGATGAACGCGCTGATGAAGGAGTAATCAAAGGATAATTTTTAACCGCTTCATTTAATAGCGGTTCTAAAGCATTCATAGTTTCAGAATCAAGTCTATCATCGCTTTTTTCTTTCTGTAATAATTCCTTAGCGTCAGTTTCAATTAAAGCATTGTTTGTTTCCAATATGTCTTGTTTAGGAATATCTTGAACTATATTTATTGTATGGTTAATAGGTCCTTCTGTTCTTGGGTCAATGAATTGAGTATTTCTGTCCAATTCAAGATCAAATGCACGTTCATTGCCAAGTTGTTGCTTCCCATTATGAATATTGTCAAGCTGATATAAATATAGATCTATTTAAGTTTATATTCATATATTCATAATCTGATATACAAATAAATAAACATAGTACCTTAAGATTATGAATTAGATCAACCGGCTTGTTTTTATTATCTACAAATATTATTTGTATTCGTATTGGAAATTCGCCCCATCCAAATCTGGTGAGCTGAAAAGGTGGTTCAGTTACATCAACTACATCTAATGGTCGGTAACTTGGATGAAGGAAAAAGCGAACTCTCCGTATAAATGGAGTAATATTCAAATCGTGTGGTGGTCCAGTAACATAAACCATCCATTTGTGCGTATACTTTCTAAGACTTGAATCCCTTTTTTCTGGAGTAATCCATTTTGAAACATTTCCAACAACAATACGTCGCTTAATGTAAAATCGAGATCCATGATCAATGGGATCAAAAACACTCGTACATGCTGGTATTGTATAAGTAGCAGAGATTGTAGTGACCTCTTGCATGGTCGTGTTCGAAGTACATGTCGCCAGTGAATCGCCAGAGGTGACCAATTCATCATTTGGTTCAGCATCCATATCATCTTCATTGTCTAAGTGTATAGTTGGAACATTTGTGTTTATCTTTGTAATTTCAGATTTATCTTCTTGCTGCTTCCCCAACGATTGATTATCCGTGTTTATATCATTATTTGTTAATGAATCAATAACCATAGGGGAAGTAGAATCAACATTCGTTACAGATTCTTTAGAAAGCTGTCCTTTTGTTTCTAATTCTTTCGGTGAACTCGTCACAAATTTGTTGTTATCACATATCATCGTATTTGGATAAGGTGTTTTAGATTTATACAAAGGTGAAGAATCTACGTCAGTTGTAGTTGTGCCCGTATCACCTTCATCAATATCTGACGAATAATCCGAATCCGTTCCATCAGGAGAACCTAACATTGGATGATCTTCCGATATCTTTGTAATGTGATCAGGTATGTTACATAATAAAGATGGTGAATTTTCTGAATAGGATGTTATTTCATTGTTACTAGGTAATTTCTGAGCTAGTGGAACTTCGTTAGAATCGTTAATTTCAGCTCCATTAGATAACTCATCCAATCCAAGATCAATTTCTTCTTCAAATACTTTGATAGTTGGCTATTTGTTATAATTCTAATATTTTAATAACGGTGTCAAAAAGATTAAAGAAGCAGAAATTGATTTAGGAATATGGCATACCCTATTTTCGCTATTTTTTCCGTCATTAAAATCCCTTTTCACAATTAATATTTACAAGAATTTACCATTACAAAATAATATCTTAATAAAACACAAACCTTGCGCGACTTGTCGATAGATTTGATTTACCCAATATTGTACGAAGAGATGGTGGCCTAGTGATAATTCTTGATCTAGCTGGATGCCCTGGTGGTATTAAACTCTCATCCTATATAAACTAGATATTATGAATGGAGAGTCTAATAATTTCGGTAACTTACATTTTAAGATAAATTAATAAATGATTACTACCACTGGAGTGCCACATTTTAAAAGAGCTTCCTCATGATTAGGAAATTCGATCCTATGTGACAAACGACAGTGATTGAGAAATCCTTGCACGTTGATGAATTTTGAACGATGACATTTTGGACATGCCAATCTATACGAAAATTTTTAGCTATTTAGTTCTATGTACCAATGTAAGATATATAGAATTAAAAAAAAAAGACTATAAGTAACCTCACGAAAGTTCCATCATTCCTACGTGAGTATAGATCTTTACATGGATCGTAATAAAAATAATCATTATCTCTGGTAGAATAAATTTTACGCGTTGAATGACGCGTCGGAGTCAACGAAGCAACTCCTAAATTTTCACAAGTACTGGCATTAAGTGTCGAAGTTCGGTGCGAACTTGAAGAATTTGAAGAATTTGAAGGAGCTAAGGAATAAATATTAGAAAACGAATTTGAATACCTCACTAAGAGTCATTTAATAGTTGCTTACGTTCTAAAATGCAATGTCTCAAGGTTTCAAGATATATTTCGGATTTTTTCAATTCTTCTTTTATTTTCTGTAATTCACGTTGTCTTAACAAAATTTCTAGATCAAACTGTGCGTCGATAACTCTCATTGCTTTTTTTCGCGTTTCCTCATCTAAAATATATTTCATTAATTTCACGCAGGTAACTAAAATTTACTTTCTGCCTATATACCTCTTGGGATTGGTCGACGGGAGCATGCTACATTTTGGTTAATACCTGAGGTGGCCATGATTCAGAAGCAGTTTGATCAGTAACACTTGCTACTTTTTTGTTGACTTAAAGCAAATTTAACTTTTTTTCTCGTCGAAAAATTTTTTATGATAATCTTCATCTAAAGAATTTACTAATTCTCCCGCACTTTCTATTGGATGAGATTATTCGCGCTTATTTTACATATCACTTTCTTTTTTTAAAATGTGATATCTGAGTTAAGGTTTGGTGGGCGAAATTGTCTTATTTTCGTGTTACATATCCGAGTATTGTTATTTATTTATTGTAGAAACGCCAGCGTTGCCAATAATCGAGGTAGCAGTCATATGATCTTCCGATCCATGACTACAGTCTCGGATATTGCCAAATTTGGATGATGCAGATCACACCCTTTTTTGTACAATTAGAAAATTCTTGGTACTTCTATTTAAGTCTATAGCTATTCTATACTAATCTATAGGGCTAAATTTATACCAATCATTATTTGTTTTTTGATTTGGTAAACAACCACCTTATAAAGCCCCTGGGATCATGATGGATCTCTAGACTATGTATCTATAAGGTGGCATCCATAATTTATGTTAAACTAGTATTGTATTGTATAGAAATAGAAAACTTGATAATAATATCATATAGTATTATTTTTGTATTATCTTTAATATTTCTATAACAATACTGGTTTAATATAAATTATAGATACTGCCAGCATGTAGAGTTGGAGGCATGGCAAATTTTTGGGGCATGCCTTTGTAAAGAGTATGCCTCTCTATGCCCTGGGCATGCTCCTCTGGATATAAAAGGGATCCAATTAACTCACTGACAATTACTAACAAGTTTATTTCACCAAAGCTTATTTTATAGACAAAAGTAATTCTGGCCAATATCCTTAGGGTTATAAAAAAAAACTTGTTGGTAAAATGAGCTTCAGTAACTAAACTGTTAGTAAAATAAACTTGTCAGTAAATAATTATCAATGAAATAATATGGATAATAAAAGTATATATGTACTATATTAAGATATATTTATATTCTAATTGGTTAATTACTGAAATAGCCAATCATATATTAGCTATAGATCACATGACAGGGGCATGCCTCCAACCTCCATGCCTCCAACCCTACCAGCATGACAGAAATTCGTTTTGATTGGTTGTCGATCCAGATCATCAAATTGACCATGATTGGTTGCAATTTCACGAG
>CAJVPU010000410.1:0-17960 GCA_910591775.1 Dentiscutata heterogama | reverse complement strand
TAAACATTTCTTTTTTTAGTATACTATGTACTATTTTGTCTATATTCTTGATACTCCAACTCTTCTGCATTGGTCTGATTATTATTTGGCTCTTTGCTTCTTTTACCAGAGTCAACATTGTCTGATTATTCTTTTAAAGCTTTCGAGAGCTATATACTTTTCTTGATCATCAAAATTTTTTGTTAGATTGGCTAATCTATATCCCTGCAAATATAAAGTTTGGTAATTTTGCTAATTACTTCTTTATCATTTAATCTGTTGTGCAAACTTATGATTTGCTCGTTTAGTAATTCTAAGCTTAGCTCTCTAAAGTTATCTATATTTTTGTGTACAACTATATAGTTAGGCATTGTAATTTGCAAACCTAATTTATTTTTTGCCAATTTTAATATTGATTAATAGACTTTATCTATTACTCTTTTGGGTACTCTTGATAGTTGCAATAAGTAGCACAGTTTTGGAATAATATACATATTATTAATATATGCTAATTGGCTTACTGTAGGTTTTTTCTATTTTAGTATTTCAACTATCTGCTAAATAATTCTTCTTGCTCTTTGATATATATACCTCTTGTTTATTCTACAATTAAGCTATATCCCAAGCACTCTTGTTATGCTACTCGCTTTTTCTTTTTTAATCTTCTTATTGCCAAATATAATATATCACTTCTCCATTTTGATGAATACTATAAGGCTTAATTTTTTCCCATTAATCTGTATATCATTAAGCTCAAAAAATTTATTTGCTATTGCTAGAGTTTTTTCTATTGTTTGCTTATTAGAAGTGATCTATGTAGTGTCATCTGCATATACTACTACTGTTACTCTAACTTTTTCTTTCTTGGCTTTGTCCTCTTGTGTTAGATCTAGGTTTGGAGCACTTATAGTATAGCCAAGTTCTCTATTCTTCTGTATTCTTGTTAATAGTGGATCATAGAAGATACATTAAAATAGTAGAGAAAAGACCTCCTCTTGTTCTATTCTATCATTTATTTTTATTGAGTTTGTAAAACCTACTGCTATTATTATATATAATCTTCTGCTTTCAAAAAGTGAAATAATTAATCTTATTAATTTGGGTAGTATTTTAATTCTTTTTATTATTTTTTTTAGTATATTAAGCAAGACAGAATCGAAAGCTTTTTTCATATCTTGTAAAACCACCTATAGTTTAGTATCCTTCTCTTTTGTGTCTTCTGTTATTATATTAAGTATATGTACTAAGTGCTCTGTAAAACCACTTGGTAACTCTGCAAAATTCTAGCTATGAAGAAGTTTGTATTTAACTAAGTTTTTAGATAATCTATTTGCAATAATTTTTGTAATATATTTTCTAAAAGTTTTTAAAAGAGCAATTGGTCTTATGTTTTCTAAATCAAAATTCTAGCTTGTACCTTTTGGAATTGGATAGATTTGTGCTTTTTTCTACTTCTCTGGTATAGCTAATTCTCTTATACAGAAGTTTGCAAATAGTCTGAAATACCCTTGAGTTGATGTACTCTTGATGAAACAAATCAAATAGTACCAAAATTATTTAATTTGAACTAACAAATCACGAGTTATAATAAATTTATTTTAATTACACTATAATACCTATACTTATCTTAGGCTCTATAGTTTTATTAGCAAAATTTTGGGTAATTCTGGTCAAATTTTTTGGTTATCACTCTTAGCCAATCAAAATTAAGAATTTGCTATAAAATTTTGTTGTGAAGCTAAGATTAAGAAAGCTAGATCAGGTATATAAAAATCTTATTTTTTAAAAAACTACTAATATGCAATTTGAAATTTCTAATATAAAAAAATTCCTTGTAAAAACTTGATACAATATATCAAAATATTCTAATTTCTTGTTTAATTTTAATGTAGATTTTTTAATTTAAAAATATTATGCATATTAAAATTGGTTTTATTCTTTGAAGAGATCTGATTGGTGCATATTTATTAATCTCAAGCTAATAAAATTAAAGATCCCTGGTAATAATATAATATACATTTTGAAAATATCTTAGCAATTACCTATTTAATCTATAATATAGAATAAAATAAAAAAGTATTCATCAATTTTAGATAGGCAGTTATCATGATATTATTGATCAAAGTTTGAAAAAACTTAACTGCTGACTTTGTTTTAATAATTACCTGAATTCTTTTTGACTTCAAATGATAATATCTTGGTAAAATTTTTTCTATTAATTCCATGAATCCATAAAATAAAAATAAAAAAAAACTTTTATTGATCCTGAATATACAATACTGCAATACATGAGTTTATAAACATATCGCACTTAGATTTGATTAACCAATTTTGATAATTATCATTACATGAATTATTAAACGTTTAAAAGCAAAAAGGGCGATTGAATTCATTTTTTTAAAAAAATTCAATATATTAGCTCTAAAATTTCAGATCAGGTTCAGTTCAAGTTGAAGTTCTAACCTGAAAGTTTTCAACCTAACCTGACTCAAAATTTCAGGTTAGGTTCGGGTTGACTTATAACTCAACCCGACCCGACTTGTTTAGAGCACTATGCAGGACTTTGCCCCACTTATACCCAACTGCCCAGGATATAACTATTACTAATAACCCAGATGACCAGATTATTTACACAAATGACTTGGTCATTTAAATTTTGAATAAATGACCTGGTCATTTACTATCTCTGCTTAAAACCGATATAAAATCTTTCCACCATGCATACTAGTTTTGACAGGGTATACTGCATAAGTTATCCTATAATAATCAGATATCCGAATAATATCTGGATATCCAGATTTTTCTTAACCACTAACTTTTGGACACTCTAATTTTAGATGATGTGATTCGGATCGATAGTTTATAATTAATTTTTTTGTAAAAAATTTTTTCTATTCAAATATAAAATAAAAAGTATGATATCTAATTAACAAATTTTACTAGTATTAATAGCTAACAAAAAATGCAAAAAATAGTATTCAATAGAAGAGATGGTTGCGTGACTTCCATCTTTAGATATCCTCACTATATACGTAATTTTCATCAAAATTATTACATTTTTACAAAAGCCTTCAAAACAGCCAGTTCTGTATAAAGAAAGGTATATAAATCTTGATTTGCAACAGAGATTTTCATTTTATCTAGTACAGTTTGTAAGTGGCTAGCCAGGTCTGTTACATTCTACCAATTTTAAAACCTCGAGTATAATACGTGACTAAAAGAATTTTATCATATAGCAGTATAATGTAATGACTTTTAAAAAGAACCACCTTTAATTAAAGTTCTTGTGATTTACACCAATATATAGTACGTATATGGCAAGTCTATTAATGTTACTGAAGGAATATTTTATCTGCCACCTATAATATCCTAGATTATCTAGATGACTCTTATATGGATATAATCTATAGTATTGCATTAGTAAGCAACAATAAAAATACAATATTGTTATGTTTTAATTCTCATTATACTTCTATGATTTTGAATTATTACAATATTATATATATATATACTGTATATTAATTATATATATAGATAAAAGGCTTCAAGTATTCGATTGTTTTGTGAAATCAATATACTATTTTTTTTATCAAAAACATAAATTTACAGTAGATATAATATGAATTTTATATATATTATTAATTACACAGATAATATAATTTGATTTAGAACACTAAAACGCTAAAATACTAAAACACTAAAACATTAAAACACTAAATCACAAAACATGTCACTGTAGGATTCAATTTTGTATAATCTATATCATACGGATTTGAGCAATTCGCATCACTACTTAACACCATCATGTAAATGAATATATGCAGTGTTTATTAATTATATTTAACATTAAGTTCGTTAAAATCTTTTTGAAGTCTAGTGATGTTTTCAACAAGTGATAATATTTTTTTAAAGCGCCTTTACACTTTTCTTTAAATGCAGTGCAGTTAGAACGTGTGGTTTTTGTTGATGATGTGGTGCTTCTTTTAATTTTTGCTTAAACTCGAGAAGAAAAAGGACGATCGTATCAATATTTTGTTCCAAGGTGTTTTCCATATTCTAGTAATAATAAGGTTAACCAATATTGCTTAAACAGATTTTTGATAACATTCGAATGCCTTCTGTTCATCCACCTCGAACAAGTTAATGAAATTTATATTGACAAGTGAATTGGTTGAAAAAATACGCTGTATATTTATCACATATGAGTGCAGCTTATTAATCTTAATAAAATATCTTCTTATGACAATCTAACATTTTAAAAATGATCGATCCCGATTTCGTTTGCTTCCCCTCCCGAAGTTTCGCTCTTGGATTCGTAAACTTCCACACGCGTCTTTAAATCTTCTACAAAATCATCAATCTTCGCTTTCGCTCGTTGCGGATTTGCTACCAAAATTTCAAGTTCCTTAGCCTTCATTTTCGTAGAATTTTTACAAAATAGGTTCGTTAAAATAACTCCACTAGTATTCAATTTCTTACAGGCTTTATCAAAATTGATAACATCGGATACTCGCAATCGCTTGGTTGCCTTGTTCTCTTCTTCAAATCCGATCATGTTCATCTTTATCCCTTTTGACATCAATTTTGTACAAAATGACATTTAATTTCGTACAAAATGACATCAAATTTCACACAAAGTGACATTCAATTTCGTACAAAATGATATTTAAATTCGTACAAAATGACATTCAAATCTGTACAAAATGACAATTAAAATGAGTTTAATTAAATCGCGATATCTCGTGATGTAGTGATCCAATATGGATTATTTTGATACCATTCAAATCCTCTCGATGAGACGATTCGATTGGTACCAAAACCTTCTATATTAGATCATTAAATCACGAGATATCATGATTTAATCAAACTTATTTTAAATGTACAGATTTGAATGTCACTTTGTACGAATTTAAATGTTATTTTATACGAAATTGAATGTCAAATTGAATATCATTTTGTACGAAATTGATGTCAAAAGGGATATACAGAAAAAGCACATAATGATAACACTGATTGAATCCTTAAAAGCGAACAGATACTTCTTTTCTTCGGTATCCTTTATTAAATCGATTAATAAATCGTAATCATCGTCGATCTCGAACCAAACTCGTTATGAATTTCAGAATTAGGTTTATTCTGCGAAAAAAAAAAAAAAGTTAATACCCCCGTGTCTTCATCATCTCCTTCTGCGAGTGATACAAAACCAAATACAGAAATAAGGAGCTAATCAAATTTTAACGCAATAGTCAAAACAAACGTGTTTTGTTTTCCAAGTAAAAAATTGCGTGTAAAACTAACTCGCGTTTATAGTCGGATCGGACATTCGTTTGATTGGCTAACATAAATCAATTGCCTAGGTAACTTATTTTACATTTTAAAGTACTTTTTAAGAACTTGATGTTTCACCAAGTAAAAGCCATTCTTCGCTTCGGCAGAACGTCTATATTCACTAAGCAAAAATAATCGAAAATAATCAGTAATCCCAAGAACTTCACTTAGAAGCGAACTTCTCTATATATTATATAATAGTTCTTATAAATAGCTATATATGAGCACTATATATATCTGAATTTCAAAAAAAAAGGCCCACTAAAAGGCAAACAATAGGCTTTATTATAGTTATATTATTTCGATTGTTTTTGATCAACATACAAATTTGTCTTATTAAAAGCATAAATTTAGATAGAATACGGATTTAGATAAGATAATCATATTGGTATAAAATAAGGTAAAAGGGTAAATCGAAATAAATGAATTAGCTTATTATAGTATTAAAACAATTAAACAACTAATATAAAATTAGATGTGATATGAATGAAGTATGTAACATACAGACATAGATCTTAGGAAAGCTTAAAGTTTTGCCTATATTAAGAAATTTGAATTAATATAGTATGGGTCAACATATAAAATCAACCGGAACCAAAAATATATCTGAATTTTACTGGAAGAATCTTTAAAATGCGAATCTTTCTAACTGCATTACGTGTATAACGTAGTCATTTACAGTAATCAGATGTCTCGATTGCTTTAACGAGACCGTACGAAGAGATAATAATACAGATAGATGCCTTGATTGCTTAACAAGACCGTAAGAGATAATACAGATGTTTTGATCGGGTAACAAAACCGTAAGAGGTTAATAATATAAATTGGTTTAAATATATTGTATGCATGTGTAAAGATACACACAAGTTCATATGAGAGCTTTATTAAATATCCTCGATTAAAAAAAGAACGTTCAATAATAATAATAAAAAAAAGTCAAAATGTTAATGAATCTCTAACAATTGCAGCTGATTTATCACTCAAGAAATTTCTTCCAACCACAACATCTCTAATTATCATTACATGATGATGAAACCTCTCAAAAAAGACCTTAATTTGGATTTGATTCTTTATAGACATATATTTAGTCTTACAAGTAGGCGGTACATCACTTGGAATTCTAATAATGACATTAGTTTCAAAGACTGTATCAGGACCGGTAGGTGTCATAACTATATCTTTTCCATGAACTCGATATTTTGAATGTCGTTTATCACGATTAATAGGAATAATTCCATAATCATCAATTGCATATTTTGTAAAAGTTTTAAGACATGCAACTATTTTTCTAATTCTAAGATCAGGATCATGAGAAGTAAGACGTAAATTAATCATAACTTCGGAATTAATATCAAAAAAAGTTTTTGGGAGAATAGCCTCCCAAGAAAGTGGAAGTTTTCGATTTTTTGCTCTAGATTTAATAACTAAAAGTCTCAATTCTTGTTCATCAGGAATTGACCATTTATAAAATGGTACTAAAACTTCCACACTAGAAGTTTTCTTTTTAGGTTTACGATTAATAGTAGCTTTCAATGTATATTCAACTTTTCCATAATGTGTAATGAATGATTCAATAGCATCATCAGGAATTGGAAATTCAAAGGGTAAATCTAAATCAGTTAAAAGTTCATGGCCAAATTCTGATTTAGTTTGCCAAAGGTAAATACTTTTGTTTACTATAATTTTTTCAGCTCTAACTTTTTTCAAATCAGCCCATTCCACGATTTCTCTGCCAATAAATGTAAGTGTTATATTCTTTGCTTCAATTGCTTGCGGAAATCGAACGTGAAAAGTACCAGAAATTGCTGTAGAACTTATGCCAAGAAAACCTTTTTGAAATGAAGTATTTTCAGGGTGATAAGAAAAGAACATTCGTGGGTCAGCTTGGATATAATCGGAAGGTAGAGGTGATGATACAGCGAATGCCATATTTTTTTTATTAAACGTGAAAAATTTTATTCTTTATTTAGAAATTTTTACTCTCTTAGATATAGAAATGAAAAGAGCAAATTTCTATAAGCACTTTTTTCAAGCGCGATGTTAGAAATTTCAATCTTATATAGCAATTGATTCTTCACTAACGCATATACTCTTCATGTTAATATAAAAGTTTATGACGTAAATATGACATTCCCTTGCATACATCCTGATAAGGTTAGATGTCTGATACGTATATTGAATTTTTTTATAAGGTTAATATAAAAAAAAAAAAGAGGCTGTTAAAAAAACATCCACAAAATTGAATTTTATTTTCGGAGAAATAATCACGAGCACTTGGCAAATATTTGTGTATGTATATTTCAATGAAATGCTGAAATATCGATATACTATTCTTCAAAATTTCGTTTTGGGCTTTTCAGACCCTGAATTTTAAAATGATGTCATTTTGAAAAGCCCAATGAGGGCATTTAAATGACACAATAAAATGAAAAGAACTTTCTTCAAATGATATCATTTTAAGTAAAATTTGAGATCGAATGATTTTGAATAATTTTCTAATCTGAAATAATATCCGATAATAATGTCAGGTTTAGAGTAGTTAGAGTAGATTAGAGTTGAATTGGTTAATAAACGCAACCCAACGTGGGCTAATGATATTCCATTACGACATTTGAGACTAATGAAACTTTCACACGATTTAGTCTTTTGAACAATCTCATAGGATTACCGTCATTATTCTTCTTAGGCTACCTTTTGAAAGCTAGACAATTACACATTAAATTACATATTAAATTACATATTAAATTACATATTAAATTACATATTACATTCAATGGGTATAATTGTACCTGTACTGGTACAACTGCGTACAACTGAATTGAATATTTTTTAAAATAATCTTTCACCGAATATTTCATTTTACATTCACATCCCCATTCTACAAATGACAGCATATATATATGTTGAAGATTAGCTCATTCAACTAGCTCGGAATTCGTAGTCCGACTTCGTAACGCATATTGTTTCATACTTAACTAAGTTATTAACCATGAAGTTATTAACCATGAAGTTATTAACCATGAAGTTATTAACTATGAAGTTATTAACTATGAAGTTATTTATAACAACAATGAATTATACCGGAATCGCTACCAGAAGGCTGTACAAAAATCGGACCAACTAGATTGAAAGTATGAATATACATGTATGTAATTATGAATGATTTACGGCAAACTGCATGATTTTAATATTTTAATACTTTCGCTACTTATCTTTCGCATATCACTATGATGATTTTTTTTGCCCACAGAAAGTATTATAAATTACTATTATAAATTCAGAGATGATCATTCGACCGAATTCACGGATTTTATGATAGAATCATTAACGTTACTTTATTTCTTTTATAAATTCTTGTAAAGGATAATATTCGTAGATTCACTTGCCATATGTGATATATGAATAAACAATATAAAGAATTCCATAAGGAATAGTTTGCGAACTTTAACAAATATATTACCTATTTTTTCGTGGATCCACCCTATTTCCGTAGACTACATTTGACCTTTTTATCGTGTTAGCCAATTAATTAATTTTTCGTATATAAAATAAAGTTAAATTTCTTTTAACTATATTTACATACAAAATTAATTAATTGGCTAACACGATAAATAGGTCTACGAAAATATATAATATATATATATATATATATTATATATAACTTTATATATATATATATATATATATATATATATATATACTGTATATATGTATATTTACTGTATAAACTGTAACTATAGTTGCTAATATTGCTTACTAAATTTACATTAGCACCATGCTCTCTACTATAATTCCAAATTTTCTAATTTTTAAATATTAAATTGGCGGAAATAATTTAAATCTTAAATTAGATTTACGGAAATAACTTTATATTTTATGGAAATTTCAATATCCTAAAATAATTTCAGCAGTCTTTCATTTACGTCAGATGCAAAATAATTTTAGGCATGTTTAATAAATAATGCCGTAGAAAAAATCGCTACCCGGATATTGTTAAAATATCCGGTTCGCCGAGAAAACTGTTTTTTTCTGATACGTACGTACAGATACAACATCTAAATTTGGTTGTTCTGTTAGCGTAGCGTTAGGTTTATCTTTAAAATATAAAAAGGAAGATTTGGTAGCAATCTAATTAAGAAAATTCTGTACCCGAATATATTAAAGGCATCCCAGGATTCTGTTACATACGTACGTACGTATATCACTATCTGCTATGTTGACAATTGGAAAGATAATCGACAATTAGCAAACAAATTAGTAAAACTGGACATGACCCAGTTCAAATCAAAAAACAAAAATAATTATACATATAGATATATATAAAAAAAACGCCAACACTATAATAAATATACCTTTTTTATTATAAACATGATCTTACGTAAAATTACAAAATCAAAAAAAAAAATTTCCAAATCGAAAATTAACGATAATAAATATAAAATATAATATATAATAAATTATTCAATTCTAACAATTTTTTTTTTTCCAAAAAAAAAAAACTATATATTTAAAAGTAAAAGAAAATAAAAAAAAAAAAAAACACAATTTCATTTTGTTAAAAAAAAACACAATTTCATTTTGTTATCAAATATACTCTTCAGCATCTACAAACTCATCATCATCTTCTTCACTATCACTAAACTCATAACTATCTACAAATATTTCCTCTTCTTCTTCCTCCTCTTCTTCTTCCTCCTCTTCTTCATCGTCATCATCACCAGTAACCTCATAATCATCATTTATAACTAAGGAAGTCATTATACTCGATTTTGGTATATTAGTTTCCACCAGTGGTAATGAATCATTTTCCTTGATAATGTTATTAAATACATCAGATGGACTATTATCCGTTATGGATAAAGCTTCTATAATTCTAGGATCTATTGTTTGCAAATCTATTATATCAGATCTATCTTTCATCGAATCAATATCATTATTAATATCAACTTTTACAATATTATGATTGTTATTTTCAAAAGTAAATGATTCAACATCATCATCTTTAATATCATCTAAATTATTAACTTTTCCAACATTTTCAAAACCTAAATCAAATTCTGAAGCATTTCCATGACGATATACAAATTCTTCTTCATCATGTTGAGAAACTGTAGTTTGACTTGAACCTCCACCATAACTATCACCTCCATTACTTGAATATTGCATCGATGATAATGATGATGTAGAACTTTTTGGTAATAAAGACATTGGTACAGTTCGATTTTTTTCATTCTTTCCTTTATCTTTTACTTCACCTTTATTATCATCATCACTTTTAATAGTTATCGAAGGTGAATTTGAAGATTTAATAGTATTTGTAGTATTAAAATCATCATCATTATCATAACCAAAAGATTTAGTTATATTAGTCATATCAGATATATCTTTTATATCTTTTATATCTAATAATTTTTTAGGTGGATCCTTATTTTCAGTATTCAAAATTGATGACATCATTGCTGAAACTCTATCATCACCACCCGTTATAGATCCAATTAAAGAAACATTATCTTCTGAACTACTTTCACCACAAAGTCTATACATACTTCTTCTATTTAACCAATATCTATCATCTTCCATTACTGTAGCACATAAATCTTTTTCTAATATTTCATGATAACATACTAATCTTGATAATTCTAAACATGTATGTCGAAGTTTAGTTGCTACGTTATTCGCAATTTGTATTATTCGATCTCTTGTTGATGTTTTATAAGGAATCATGAGAAATAGATTATTACGAAATCGAACTTCATTTTGAAGTTGAGCAGTTAAAGTTGAAATTTTTCCTTGAAGTTCTTCGATTTTTGACTATAAGAAATATAAAGTGAATAAATAAAGTGAATAAATGAAATAAATAAATAAATTGAATAAATGAAATAAATGAAATAAATGAAATAAATGAAATAAATGAAATAAATAAATAAATAAATAAATTGAATAAAAAATAATAACTTACGCGTAACAAGTTGGCACGCCCTTGAGCATCTTTAGCATTATCTTCTTTTAATCTAGGAAAAGTTCTATATTTATCATTTCCTCTTTTCGCATCTCTTCTACTAATACCCGAATTTCCAAATTTAATTCCATCTAAATTCCTTTTACTAATAGGATTATTATCATCTCTTTTTTTATCATTATTTCCATTATTTAATCCATTACCTAAACCTAAGCCTAAACCTAAACCATTACCTAAACCAGTATCATTATCATTTTCATTAACATCGATAATTTTAAATAAAGAAGCACTAAAACTTGACATTCCACTAGTAATACTACTTCTAATATTTCTAATTTTTAAACCAACAGTTTTAAAAGTAGCAGCATAATTAATTTTTGATATCCAATCATTCATTTCAATTTCATTTTCAGCTTGAAATAAATATTGATGACCTTGTGGACAAACTAATCTAAATACATTTTTGTATTTATCATAGCTTTTATCGTATACCGCAACTGAATCTGCCGTCATTAGGATCGCATCAGGTTTTAAGACAGGAAGTTTCGGTGATTTCTAATATATTTTTTTTATTTGATGTCTGTTAAAATTTAAGTAATTATAAAAAAAAAATAATGACAAAAAAAAAAAAAAAAAAAAAAAATGAAAGAAAAAAAAAATAATAAAATGCATTATTTTTTTTAAAAGAAAGAAAAAAAAATTAAAATAAATACAAACCCCATTTTTTAATTCATTCATTTGTGTATTAAACCAAGCTTCATCTTTAAAAAACATTAATTGACTTCCACTTAATATAACACCATATAATTTCCAATTTCTTCCACCTTTCTTTTTACCATCAATTAAATCAATTTTTCTTCCAAGTTTACCACCTTTTGTTATTTTTAAAAGAAAAGTTCCATCTTTTGAAGGTTGAAATGAACTAGTTGTAGTACTAAATGAATCACCATTACGTCTATTTTGAACACCAGTAATACGAATTGTTTGAGCGGATGAGAATGAACGATGAAGATTTGCTATGTCTAAGGATGGAAGTGTACCAATGTAAGAATAAGGATTTTCGACAGGAATTATATCTTTGATGTATGGTTTGAATTCAGTAGGTTGTTTCTATTAAATTTTTTATTTTTTATTTTTTTTAAAAAAAAAAAAATATTAAAATTACTTGTAAATTAATAAGAAAATAGAAAAATTTTTTATAAAAAAATGAACAATTAACCTACGGTCTGTATCACATAGTAAGGATCATTTCTAGGACGTAATGATTTTCTTTTATCTTTTGAAGAAGAAAAGATCTTTAATTGACGATGATCAGTGGTTGGAGATTCAAGCATTGTTTGTCCATTAACATCCACATCATCTTCAGCATATATAAATTGAGTATATACAATATTATCGTAAAGAATCTAATATTTAAACATTTTAATAAATATTAAGTAATTGTTATAGTATAGCTAAAAAGATATTATATTACAGTATATGCAGCGAGAATTACCTCTAATATTTCAGGATGTACACCATCAATACGAGTATTTTTTATAAATTCTTCTTTTGTCATTTTTCGTTTTACATTTTTATTAAAAGCGTCAGTATGAAGCATTAACAAGGAAAAGGCCACAACATATGGAGTATCTAAGATTTAATAAAAAGAATTGATAATATATATTTGATAATATATATTTAATTATTAAATATTATTAAAAAAAATATAATTATTATTATTGTTATTGTTATAAACATAAAATAATTTACCTGCAGAGGCAAATAAATCAGGATTCAATTCATGATATCTCTTTGCAAAAGCTTCCATAACTCGATCGATTTGTTGAGTTTCTTTTGGTAAATGACATTCCATTAGTAATTTCCTATAGTTTATTATTAAATCACGCGTATTTTAGGTATTTAGCTAAAACGATAAGCTATTAAATATTTTCAAAATACTATTTAATGCTATTTAAAAACGCTATTGAATACTACTAAAATCTATTAAATTTATTAAAAAAATATTATTAAATGATATTAAATATTACATACCTTAACGCGATATCAATAGGGTCTTTTTCAAAATCAAAAGATTCCATATAAGCTTTAAGAGCAGCTTGATGAAACGCGTCAGGTCTATCATATATTGAAAATAAGCGATAATAAAAATATTAAGAATATTAAAAATATTAAAAATATTAAGAATATTAAGAATATTAAGAATATTAAGAATATTAAGAATATTAAGAATATTAAGATGATAATAAAAAATAAAGTCAAATTAAAAAAAAAAAAATACGTACTTCTTGGCAAGCATAGTAGCTAAATTCGATTTTGAAAGAGTATAACGCATCCTTTCAAGATATTGTATTGGAGTTTCAGAACCAGGTTTAGTATCAATTTTTGGATTTATATTATTAATACTAGTATTATTATTTAAATTTGTTAAAGATTTAGCAGTAGGAATAGAATTTTTTTCAATTTCATCAATTGTCGAAACATTAGGAGTATGTATTACAGGAGCAGATTCCATACGTTTAAGATGATGATGTGGTTTTCGAGATTTTAGATAATTTGGAATATTATCATTTTGAGAATTAATATTGTTCGATAAAATTTTTTTTGAAGAAAAAGGAATTTGTTTTGAATGATCATTTGAAGAACCATCAAGGTCAGAAAGATTTTTTGAAGGAAATTTAGTTGTTGTTGAAGTATCATAAATACTACTATTACTAGTAATTGGAGAAATAGAACTATTATTATTATTGATATTATTATTAATATTATTATTAATATTATTATTAATATTATTATTAATATTATTATGAGCAATTTTCTTCGTATCATCAATAGGGAAATTAGAACTGGCAGTGAGGAGGCCGCCATTTTCATCAGGTTCAAGAGGAGAAAAACTAAAATCCCCTAGATCAAGATAAAGAGGACCACTTCCATCAGTATTTTTAGCCGAAATAGTGGTAGTAACGGTAGTAACAGTAGTAGTAGTAGTAGTTCTCGTTATTGTTGCAGCATCAGCAGCTACTTCGGAAGTATTGGAAGCCTTACTGTCTTTCTGTATTACGAGTTTTGGAATTATTTTTGTGGAAGAAGTCTTTGAGGAAGAATTAACATTTCGACGCGATATTTGAGGGATCGTATTATTGTTGGAGTTTGATGTTGATAATGATGATGATGGTGATGTGAATTGTTTTCGTTTATTTGTTGAGAACATATTATATTTTTTTTGTATATTGATTTACTGTATTGATTTTTTATTACTCGTCAAATCTAAATTTAACGAATATGCGAATTATATGTAAATAAAAAAAATTTTTTTTTGGGAAATAAAAAAAAGTTGACAAGTGTGAGCCCACCAAATCTTTAACTGAACCAAAGACACAGTCTTTGAAAAAGTAAAACAAGAACCGATAAAGAAAAGATAAATATATGTAATGTAAGTAATGCAACAGTAGTTTTGTATTTTTTTTTTTTTTTTTATATATTGTTGTTTTTGGCACTTTCAACGTTAAAATATAACATAAACATATCTCGCTAACAAAAAAAAATCTATAAAAATCTATATATGTACTTAAATATATATATACGTATATATATATATATATATATCTAAATATATTATATATAGATAATATATATTATATATTGTTTTTTTATATCGTTAAAAAAAAAAAAGATATACGACGAGATAGTATTGCGGTTTGCGTAAATGTTCCGAGGATTATATAGGCGTTTAAAAATGAAGGAAATTTTTTCTTTTTTTCGAGTGTAGAAAATAGATCGTCATAAATTTGAAAGAAGTTGTTAAAGTTTTTCAAGAAATTAAAGGAATCTTATTGGTTAATGATAAGCAGAATAGCAGTTACACGCATGATATGATTGGGACAAATTTATGCTGATATTTTATGTATTACCCTGCTTATTTCCTGCATTTTATTTCGCTTGTGTTTTTTGTGATTTATATAAGTGAACTATATATTCTTATTGAATGCATAATTCGTTTACCTTACCGGTAAATATTTGGAATGGTACAAAATGATGTTAAAAGTTTCCCACAAGAATCTGCAAAAATATGTATGATCTACGTCACAATTTTTACTATTTCGAAGCGAAAACCGAAATTCAAAAAAAGAAAAAGATTTGACAAAGTATATATATAATTTTAAATACAGTATATAACTAACAAAGGGGAAGTAATTTAAATCGAAAATGATATTCAAGATATTCAGGTACAGAACCGGTAATCAGGAATGATTGCTTTTAACCAAATTCGATAGGGCATTGTTATAAACTGATAAACTTGCATGCATACTCCGCCGGTTTGCCAAAATTTTGCCTTTTCAAGGAACATTTTTACTGCCCTTTATGTGTATCTTGTTACCTTTAAAATGTTGAATTTCAGGCTTTTAAACAAACAAGAATGCATATTATTTTAATTATTATATTAAATATTTCTTTTTACGTATGTACAAGTATCAATATTCGGTAACGGTAAGCTTTGTAAAGAACGATCTGGTCTTTTTAATTAATTATATGTAATCAATTTTAGATGTAATAATATTTAATTTTTAAATGTATAAAAAAGGATTTTTGACAATTGAACATTTCATTGAACCATTTTCCATTGAACCATTGAACCATTTCAATAATCTCTCAATAATCTATCTCAATCTCAATTTATTCATTTTATTCAATCTGATTTACAAAACACAATAACTACTAATTTGTACTATAGAAATACTGCATAATATTGTAGATAAGTAAATAAATAAAATACAGTACACTGTAGTATATTATATTATATATATATATATATAATATATATATATAATATATATATATATTATAATTTAAGTTTACATTCTTAACTATCTATACAGCTATAGCGACGATT
This sequence comes from Dentiscutata heterogama, assembly GCA_910591775.1. Classification (NCBI taxonomy): domain Eukaryota; kingdom Fungi; phylum Glomeromycota; class Glomeromycetes; order Diversisporales; family Gigasporaceae; genus Dentiscutata; species Dentiscutata heterogama. The sequence goes on along the minus strand of CAJVPU010000410.1, from coordinate 1,803 downwards.
TAGGATTTGATTGGTGGAAATTTCCACGTGCTAAACAAATCGAATTTAGCGAAAATATACTGAAATAGTGTGTGAAAATTGTGAAAAAAGAGGCATGTTAAATACGAAACAGAACGATGTTATTCATTCAAAGTATTATTAAATGATATAAGGATCTCTACAAATACTATAGTGAGCCATTTAAGCTACTATAGATAGTTTGTAGATGCAAATTCGTGATAGTAAGTTTAGTTTCTTACGAATAATTTATAATCTACTAACATAACAGATAATATATAATTATTATTCATCATTTGACGTGATAACTTCAAATGGCTAAGCTTGCCTTTTATTAATTGTATAATATATTGGGTTTGTTTGGTTATTACGTAGTTTAGAAAATATTTTTGTTTGGTTATTATGTCGTTTAAAAATATATATTTTTATGTTAATACTGTTAATATTGTCAATACTGTCTGCGAACACAAATATTATTTATTGTACACAAAAAAATTCAATGTTCATGAACATTGAGATCGCTAATTTCGATCATTTGTTATTGTATAACATCTTTAATTACTTATATATATACTAAAAAAATTTTTTTTTTTTGAATAGACAAGAATATCAATGCTATGATAATAAGTAATACTTTCGTGATAAATATTAATATTAAGTGATTATCGTATACGTAACTATGCTGTAATAACGTTTAATTACGACTTTTACGCTGCAACATGACCCTTGACATACGTACGACTTACATAAATTACGTATCTGCATATTTGATTGTAACTTCAAAAAACATTATATACTGTATAATGATCTGAGAATGGGTTATATATCATAGTTGACACAATAATACATTATTTCTCTTCTTTTCAAAAAATAGATTCTTATATTTTAACTGTTAAGGTGTGGAAGACTCTGACTCTAGATGCTTTGGGCTCAAAAAAATTACTTGTTAGTATTTTTACTTTTCTTATTTCGCTTTTCGTATTTCGCTTTTCTTATTTCGCTTTTCTTATTTCGCTTTTCATATTTCGCTTTTCGTATTTCGCTTTTCTTATTTCGCTTTTCATATTTCGTTTTTCATATTTCACTTTTCGTTTTTCGCTTTTCATATTTCACTTTTCGTATTTAATTCTTCATACTGAATAATATTTTCCATTAACCTATTATATTCCAGATCCATATCCCAGATCCGTTGAGAATTGGTGTTTCCGTTTATTCATATACGTACTGATCTTGATATAGTATTAGTTGAAAAAGTGCTAATAAAATATTAATTAAAGTACTACAACAAATTGACAATAGATCGTTCATTTATGTTCATTGATGTTTCTATTTTTTGAAACATAAAATAACTTAATTATTAAAATTCATGATCGACATGTTTTTTATTCCATTGAGGTAATGCGTAAAAAGTTGTTTTTTTTAATTAATGATTTTAATTATTTTAATTATTAATGATTTTTAATATAGGTAACTCGATTTTTCTTTCGAAACATCTTTTTTTATGCAATCCAACTGAAGTCACCAACAACTGCACCAGTAGACTGATCATCAGTGGTACTTATTTCTTAATTGTAACTATTTAGTTGACCATATGATACTGACTTGTAAAAATTTAATTAATTAATGTTATTTTTATCATCACCTTTATTGTTATCTTTATTGTTATCTTTATTGTTATCGTTATACTTAATGTGGTTATTAATGAGTTTAATAACTTCATTCCTCCAATATTTTCTTTTACACAAAGAACGTAAAATTTCTATAGATCTCGCAATTACTGTATTTCCTTTTTAATTCCTTGTTGAA
>CAJVPU010000409.1:0-17962 GCA_910591775.1 Dentiscutata heterogama | reverse complement strand
TGGTAAAAGTGGAAGTTGGTGATGTTTAAGGAATTTGTTAAAGCATGTTAAAGGGTCACAGGAGTTTAGAGATATTGAAAGTGACACCTTTGGTTTGTCTTCTACAAGGGCGCTCACCGTATACCTGGCTCTCACGGTTTCGCAAGAAATAGCAGTACTTAGGTTATACGTTAAAGAACTGTGTTTATCTATTTCTTCCGAGTAATATAAATTAAATATTAGAATAATAAATAAAATATATATATATAATTTTTTTATTTTTTATATATCTATATTCTTTTACAATATAGTTAAATATTAGGACAATAAAAAAAAAATAATATATATATATACTTTTTTACTTTTTGTATATCTATGAATATAAATTAAATATTAGAATAATAAAAGAAGAAAAAAACATACTATATCCTGCTATAAATAAGCACTACTTTTTGCAATTTTCATGTTCAGATTTCTTATAATCTAATAATTGAATCTATAAAATTTTGGTATTATTCAATTCAATTTATTAAAATAATTTGAATAGTATCAAAACTATGCAGATTTGATTACTAGATTATAAAAAATTTGAATGTAAAAATTGCAAAAAGTGGGTGCTTATTCATAGCAAGATATGAAATATAATTCTTTTGACTTTTGTATATCTATATTTTTCTAAAATATAAGTTGAATATCAGAATAATAAAAGAAGAAAAAAAATATATATAATTTTTTTTACTTTTTGTATATCTATATTCTTCTACAGTGTAATTTGAATATTAGAATAATAAAGAAAGAAAAATACATATATATCTCTTTTACTTTTTGTATACTTATATTTTTCTATAGTATAATTTAAATATTGGAATAATAAAGAAAGAAAAAATTTCTTAACACTTAACTAGAAGACTTTTATATTTTGCAAAGCCATGCAAGCCAGATATATAATAACTAATATAGAAGACTATATACTTCTATTCTTAAAATTTGTACTATCATCTCACTCTAAAAATCAAATATCAATACTTAATACAAACATTTCTGTTTTTATACCAGAACTTTTAGAAGAAAAAAACCCTATAAAAAAAGATTCTGATAATCAGTATACTTCTAACAATATAGACCCTAATCAAGAAAGTAGCTATACTATATATAGTTTTAATCCTAAAAAAGAAGTAGACCCATCTATATGCTACAACAAATTTCTCTTTTTTTATAGACTTCAAACACTTTCACAACTACAATCAATTAGCACCTTTCTTTATTATATTTGTAAAAACTATTCTTATTTTTATTCTGACCAATATATCTAAATCTTTCAAACAACACCTATACTACAACTTTGTATTCTTTAAATTATAATACAGACAAATTTGCCTATATTTTTATTAAAAAGTTTAATTTTTTTAATAAAATTTTATATAGGTTTTAGCTATATATTTTTTAATAAGTAAAATATTTAATTTTAAATTTGTTTTATTAACTTTATTAAGAAAATTTTTTAAAATTATTAAAAAACTTTAGTATAATAAAAGTTTTTTTTTTAATATTAAAGGTAAGACCATGCTCTTATCTATATTAAACTTAATGAAAACTTTTTATTTGATTTAATGTAGTAAATTCATATATAGTTTGTATAATATTAAAAAGAATAAGTTCAGAAAGTGTAAAGAAAATAGAGGGTTTGTTTGAGAAGAGATGTATTCAGAAGCTGTCAAGTTTGAAATTCAGATTATGTAGTTGTTTAGTTTGTATGAGAGGGATTTGAAGCTTGTAAGAAATTAAATAGTATTGTAGTAAGTTAGTAATAAGTTCATATAGAAGAGTTGGAATAGGGCAAATAACCCAGTGTAGTAAAATACTAGTTTGCTAACATATATGGCAAATATTTAGGTATTGAGAGTTTTTTTTGTGCAAAGTATAAGGAGTAGGCAGTTTGTTGGCAAGAAGCTTAATTCTAAAATTTTAAAGGCAGAGAACTAGAAGCTATAAGCAAAGTTAGTAAGAGGAATGACAAAAATCAGATGATTTCTTGGGGGGAGAGGGGTAAAAAAAGTTAAAATTATATATAAAGACCTGATTAAATATATAATAAAAAGGGAGAGAGGGGTATGTCTCTAATAAAAAAAAATCAGGTGATAAATGGTACTGCCCTAACTTTTTGATTATTGTTAAGATAGAGCCAAGTTGCATTCTAGTTGATATGTTGAGAAATTTCTGTCCAACTTTGGAAGCAATTCTGGGATAATCAGAGGGTAAGAATTTTTGTATGTCATATTGTATAAATACTATTATAGATAGGAAGTTCAAGAGGATAGCCTTGAGTTGTTAGAGTAAATAAGAGGTTGTATATATTATAATAATTAAGTGTAAGAAAGGGTTTATCAAGGTGGTTATAGGCAAGTTGATTTGCTTTATTGTTAAGCTTGTTGTCAGAGTGAGCAATGACTTTAGAGAAAGTGATTTTTAAGTTATAAAATTTGATAAGATTGAGCATTGTATTTTATATTAACCAGTATAAAGTGTGTAAGAGTTTGAAGTTAGTTGCTTGTTTAGTTAGGCTGTGATATTTGAAGATTACAGATTAAAAGTTGGTGTACTGTAGATTTGAATATTACAATTTTTAGGCGAGTACAAATAGCTAAAAGAATTGCAAGTAGTTTAGCTTTAAATAAGCATAGCCAGAGTAAAATTTGTACTTGATATGTAAAGAAGATCAAGTTGTTATCAACTTGTAGCCAGTCAATACATATAGAGTATTGAGAGTTTACAGAATTGATAACAGAGCTATCTGTATAAAAGATTAAGTTGAAGTTTAGCAGAAGCAGGGCTAGATATAAATATAGAAGAGATTTGAAAGGCTGGTATAGTAAGATTAGATAATGTTGAGATAAGAGTAATATTGCTAAGTTTGATAAAGTGTATAAGATCAAGTGGGTTGGTATTGAAGTTTATTGATTTGTCAGAGTTTAGTCTGCCTAGAAATTTGGTAACATGGCTAGTTGGGATAAGAATAGTACATTTGTTGTAAATAAAGTTAGAGTTGAGAGGGCAATTAGAACATGATTCAGTAATTATTTTAGAAATAGAATATGTTAAGGAGAAAGAGCTAGTAAGATTGTATTGCCAGTAAGTTATAAGCATATGTCCAGAATTTGAAGATTGGTGTCAAGTCTTGTCAATGATAATTTGATTATTATATAATAATATAAGCCAAGGTTTAGAGTGCTTGTAAAAATAGCCAGTATTATAGCTATAGTAATTAGTAGAAGACAGATTAAGATGTGTAGAGATAGAGCGACTATATAAAGAAGTAATAATAGAGTTTTCAAGGAATTTGAACTACAAAGAAATTTTCTCTTTAGAGATTTTGTTGAGATATGGTAAAATGTATTGCTATTCAAGAAGATGAGAATAATTAGTAGAGGTAAGTTAATCTAAAAAGAAGATATGATGATAGCATAGTTGTTTTTTAAAGGTGGAGTATTTGGAATGAAAAGATAGAATAGATTCAAGAGATACTGATCCTTCTTGAATTATAACAGATATAGATGTATATAGGGTTGGGCTAATAGTCCAGTTTATATATTAGAGGAGTTGTATAATTCTAAAATTAGTAATATACTAGTCAGGGCTATTAATAAAAGTGTTGGAGTGGAATAGAATACTGGTAGAAGACCAGAGATTGTTTTGAAGTTGTTGGATTCAGATTTGGGTAGAAGTGCCAAGAAAAGAATAATTATTGAGATGTTTAATAAAGTTGAGAATATAATGTTAAAGCTATATATCCCAGATGTTTTTACTATTATATATATAAGGATAAAGTAGAATACTAGTAGGGATAGTTGGCAAAGCTTGGCTTTATGTTTAACAAAATTAATATGTTGCCTAAAGATCTTGTTACAGGTGAACTAGCTGAGTACAATATTGTGAAGTCTGTATTCTAAAGTGGGAATAATGACTATATTAATAATATATCAGGCTTAATTGTCTGTTATTTGTTTAGTACAAGCTATTTTAGTTAACTAAGATTTTGCTGAGATAAGTTGAGTTTGTTTGGTATGTTTGTTGTTAAGAATAAACCAATAGCCAAGAAATTTGAATAGTTTATTTGATGGCTAAAGAGGAAGTGTTAAAGAGAATAGAAAAGTAGATACTGGATTTGGTATTGGAGATTAGAATTAATTTAGTTGAGTTAATTTTGATATTAGCCATATTATAAAAGGATTTAGTAGCAAAAAGAATATTAGCTAGCTCTGTTTGGCTAGATACAACTCAAAGAGTATCATCCATATATGCCAAAACAGAGCAATTAGTTTCAAGTTTGTCAGTGTGAAATTTTTTAAGATTGGTAAGCCATGTAGTTGTAATTGAATATCTGGAGAAGGATGAGTATATATAGGTTATAAGTAGATTATAATAGATTCACTATAACAAAGAAGTAATTGTCTCTCCTTAGTCAATACCATTTTGGACATATGTGAGTGTGTCATGCCAAGGTTGGTTATAACCTCATTGTGGCAATTGTTAAGTAAGTCTAAAAGGATATTAATAATAGGTTGAAGAAGGCATAGATAGTAAAGAGCATGTTAAAAAACATTAAAGTTAACTGAATCATAAGCTTTACTCATATCCAGAGATAATAGCTATAATTCTTTGTGATTGCAGTTTGTATCCTCAATAAGATTGTTGAGAATATGAATTGAAATGGATATATTGCCTGATAAAGCAATATAATTAAAGGGTGAAAGAATAAAAGATAGAGTTTAGTCTGTTGGTGAATATTTTGGTATATATTTTTCTGATATATTCAATTAGGCTAATAGATTGAGTTAAATTTAAATTGCTATCAAATATATTGTTTTTTGGAATAGAATAGATTCTGCCATGTTTCTATAGTTGCAATACAGAATTCTGGGTGAGATACCAATTAAATAATGCAGTAAGGGCTAATATACCATAATAGCTAAGATGTTTAATCATTTCATAGCTAATGCCTATAAGTTTACAGGCTTTGCTATTAGATAGTTTCAAGATAGTTTGGAAAACTTCATCTTCTGTGATTAGTGCAGTGAGTGGTGTGTATCAGTCAGTATTAATATAAGAGAGAAGACAATAATATTGTTGCTAGAAGTTATCAAAAAGGGTTTGTTAATAGGTTTGTAAGCAGTCCAGTTAGAAAAGTATGTTTGGATATAGTGTTTTATTTGTGTTAAGTTAGTAATAAGTTGATTTGATAGTTTAATATTAGTAAAGTGGACAGGAGGTTGGTAGTGGTTAAGTATGCTATTGATAGCTTGAGTGGACTTAGAGACAAGTGTTTCATATTTTTTTTCTAAGGCCTGGTTAATTTGTTGTCTGAGATAGAGAGAGTGTTCAAGATGATATACATGATATATTTGTTTCTATGTAGTATAGGCAAGTTGCAACCAAGATTCAATACTATTGAGATCAAATGAGATGAGTGAGCAGAGATTGTATTTGGAATAGTTGTTAATAATTAAAATTTCTGAATTAATATGTAGAAGATATAGTTTAGAGGAGTTGTAATTTGTATTTTTACTAAGAGTTTTAATAAGATTTCCAAGTTTTTTAAGCCCAAGATGGAGTGCAGTGCACTGTGGCTATATTGGTAGTTGTAGTTTCGCTTTTGGGAGATTTTGTTAGGAATTGTTTTGATAGTTGCTTGAATTATACTATGTTATAGTTTATACCAAGTAGTATCTATACTTTCTTGGGTATTAGTAGTGAGAGGAATATGGTTTTGAGTAATTAAATATGTAGTGAACTTAGAGAATTCAAGCTATTGATCTTTGGAAGTGGCTTTGTAATTAAAACTTGTAATATATTAAAATAAAATTAGATTAAAATGAAATTTTTCTATTTTTTTAGAAAAATTTAAAATTTTTTGGGAAACATTTTTTAGAGTTAGGATTAGTGTTAAAGTTAGGATTTAAAGTTAGTTTTATTAATAAAAAAGTATAAGTAAGTTTTATAAGTTAAGTTGTGGGCTTGCAGTATTCAGTTAATAATAGTGTTTTGTATATGATTGTGTCTGCTAGAGTCTGTGAAAGAAAGATATACAGAGATGATATGAAGTTTAATATTGCTTTTGAAGAAAACATTTAGTGCAATAGCACCACCTGAATATGTAATATAGCTGTGTATGTGGGGTTTAAAGAAGTTACAGATTATAATAGCAGCTTCTTCTATAGAACTGCCTGAATTTGCCTAGTAATATATATAAAGATTATTGTTACAAAAGGAGAGTTTGGTTTTGTTAGAAATCTTAGTCTTAGTAATACAAGCAATATTAATATTGTGGTTAATACAGTAATCTTGCCAGATTTGTCTTTTGGAGACAACATTGAAGCCTCTAATAGTATAAGTAGCAATAATTAAATATAAGTCACGTGGATTAGCTTGTCTCTATTGTGAATTCTGACAGTATGTTTTAAGAAAAACATGTCTAAACCAATATAAAAAGTCTTGAAAAGAAGGTGTAAAATGGTTAACAAGTAGGTAATGTTTATAAGGCAGGTATATATGTGCTTCTGTATATTTATTATCTTTGTCTTTGATGTTAAGAATAGAAATTTTAATGTAGTAGAGTGAGTAATATAAAGAATAGTTATGTAATAAATAAGTAAGAAAAGAGTAAATAGTTTGGAGGTGTTTGAGTGGAAGTAGTTTATAATAAAAAAAAAATTTGTTATAGTATATGAGTGGGTCAATAGTGCCAAGTTGTTTAGTTATCTGAGTTATAGTTTCTAATTATAAGCTATCAGTTTTATATTTAGAGTTATCTTCAGGGTTGGAGTCAGTAAGAAGTTTATTGTCAGGTGAGGAAAGTATATGAAAATTAGGTTGTTAAAAAGGTTGTAAAGTATGTGGATCATAGAAGGCTAATGATGTTAAATATAATACTATAAAGGAGGTGTCTTTTATAGTATTTACTATATACTCTGCTTGTACAGTTTTGCAAGAACTAGCAACTATCAGGTTATGCATTAGAAAGTTGTTTAAATTTAGCTCTTTTGAATAAATAGGCTTATCCACCTGCCCACTTACTTCATTCTTTTCTCTAACTACAATGGATATATCTTTTAAAAAGATAGTGGCTGTATTTATGAAATTTGTAAAAGACATGTTTATTAAAAAAAAAACTCACTAAAAAATAGTGAGTCTGAGATAAGTGTAGGAGTTTGGAAGTTAAAGTTGTATTTTGCAGTAATTATTTTTTTGCTTCAGGGTAGGCATGTTCTTTGTAAAATTTGGAGAGCTGTGAAGAGAATAGTTGTTGAGTTAAGATAAGATTGTAATAAGTGATAATTCTAGCAAGAAAATCAGTGCTTATAATATTAGAAGCAATTTTTCCAATTGCTTCTTCTTTTGATAGGTCAGTTATTTGTAAGTTAGATATAGCTTTTTGTTAATAGAGTAGAAGAAGTTGGTAAAAAAAGTTATTGCATTGTTTGGTTAAAGAAAGAGTAAGGTTGTTGTTGCAGTACTCCTTTTCAAAATTATCTGTAAGTAAGTTTATCAAAAAGTTTAGTTGGTATAGGTTTAGAGAAGATAGCTTTATGTTTGGCATTGATATCAAAATTGGTTATGTCAGTAGTAATTAGAGATTGGTCAAGCTGTTTGGGGTACTTTTTATAGAATTTGGCTAAGGTATCTTTAAACATCTTGGATATATTATGTTTATGTTCATAAACATAGTTGCAGTTAGTGTGTTTGCAAGTAAGTATATAGTAGTTTATATAGCAGAAACATTCCCTATGTTTGTCTTTATAGCAGTGTGGTCTTAGGAAGTTGTCAAATTTAGGGGTAGCAAGTTTTTAAGTTAAGAAATAAAATGTTTACAGATTTGAGATTGTAGAATTGTTTTGGTATTGTTTTTTTCAAGAGTTCTTGAAATTGATAGTTGTAAATAGAAAAAAATTCTTTAAACTATTTATTGAAATGGTCTAGGGAGTTTTTTAGTGATAGAATAGAAAACTGTGTATTGAAGAGATATTAGGATATCACACAGACTAATTAATCAAAACTATATCTGATAACTATGTAATTTATCATATTGCAGATTTTTTATATTATACAAATATATATTGATATACATACTTCAATTTATTATTGATTTATTATTATATAATAATAAAAAAATTTACAAGCAAGTTATTGATTTATTGTTATAATAATAAAAGATTACTTATGACTAAATAAATTCTCAAATAATTTATTAGCTCTTTCTTCACAATTACTATCACTATTGTTAAGATTTTCCTTAATTAAAATTGAATCATTTGTATGTTTTGTTTGCTATAAATGTTTCTTCATTCTAAGTTCTGCTAAATTTGAAGAATTACAACTAATTTTAGTAAGTAGTAAACTTGCAAGCCATAATTTTGATTGTTGAAGATTGCTTGTCATATTTGGATGAGTTTTAAGATCCCATTTATTAAACAAGTCTTTGACTTGTTGTTGGTATACCAAGATGTACCAGATTCAATTTTTTACAAATTCATACATCTTCTGAAAATGGTATAAAAGTTTCTTTTCTTTAATAAATTGATAAAATTCACAACTAAATTCAGGATTAAGTAATGCAGCTATTAGTCCAAAATTATTAAATTCAGCAAATTCAATATCTAACTTGATAAATTCTGCATAACACAATTCTTGCAATGATAGTATTGAAAGCCAAGGTATTTCTAAAATAATATAGACAAAGCTTCATGCAAATTCCTATTTATACTTACTATCTAAATGACAGATACTAAGTGGTAAATATAACCAACAATCTAACCACTTTTGGTAAAGCTCTAATACTTTTTATATACCATATTCTAAATCTGAAATAAGCTTGGCAAGTTGATCATCATTTAACAAATCAAGGCTTTCAAGTAATTCTTTTCTAAAAAAAGAGTAGGGATCTTTAACAATATTTTAAAGCCTTATAATATTGCAAATTACAAAGTCAGGTATTTGGTGTACCTGTCACCCAGAAGGAAGATTTGTTAATAAAGTATTTTTACTTTGTAGTTGCAATTCAGAATCATATCTTATAAAAAATTTAACTATAGGATAATATAAATCTTTTTTAAAGCAAACAAGTAATTTGATTTGAATGTTTAAGATTAGATTATTAAGCCAGCTTTAAAACAATTTCTATTTTTTTATATATGATTTTGGTGTATTGTTTCTAGTTTTAAGACAAGCTAAAAACTATTTAATAAATTTAATATAAATATCTCTTTGCTCTAAGTATTGTTCAGCACACTTTAATTCATAAAGCCATCTTAATCGAATAGGTTTCTAGTATTTTGTTAATTGATAATTAAAATGTTTCTTGTAAAGTTTTTAAATATAATTAGATTGTATTCCTATTGGCTTGTCTTTATTGCTTTTATTGTAACTATCATGGAGATCCCAAGCCAAATATAGAAGATTTGTAGGAAGCTCTTTTTATGAAAACTGAGATACTAAATAGTTTACCAAAAGCAGCCTTCTCGAAATTGTTTATTATAATATACACTATATGAATCCCGCATAGAAGTCAAAACAAGTTTGCATTACTCAACTAGTTAAACAATAAAATTGCACCTCCAACTTTGCCGCTCATATATTTGGTATTATCTGAAACACATACAGAGCATTGTTGAAAGTTTAATTTAAAATAATTAAATATATTAAATATAGCTTGAGCAACTGCTTTGTCTATACAAGCAGTTAAATCTTTCATCTCTAAGACTTGAAAGCCTGGCTTGTTGTTTTTAGAGTTTCAGAATATAATACATATTACAAAGATTTTATACTAACCTCGAGTTGATTCATTTGCCATTATGCCAAAGGTGAAATATTCTAAACAAATATTTGAATTTAAAATATTGTTTATATGAATATTGCCAATTTCTTTATTTTATCTAATAATAGATTGTACTGAAATTGTTAATGGTAGATCTTCTCCAGTTAAAAACCCTAAAATTGAATGTGTAACTTGTGCAGTACTTTGAAATGATATTTGATTTATTTGTAATATTTATATAGCTAAGGTCATAAAGTGGGTTGTATATTTATATTTATTTTTTATAAGAGTTGCTTTAATGCTTGCTTTTAAAATTTGAAAATTTACAGATGTGGTCTTTGAGCTGCAATATGTACTTTTAATATATGATGATGTTGCTTGTATCTATAATGTGATAATGTTCCTATCAACTATTTAACTTTATAACTTTTTTTTCATTTGAATATTCTAATTGAGTTACTTTTTTTTGAAGTGCTTTATTTTTTGATTTAATAGGTCTGAATCCTGACCTACTTTATAAAGAGATAAATTTATAAAGCTTAGAGCTTTATTTTGTAAGAATAGCAAAAGCAAATTACTCTCATTAGGTCTGTTAGAATATAGTATTGTATCTAATAAGTGAATTGCAGATTTCAATTGATCATTGGGTAGTTGTTTAACCCTATCAATTAACTTTTGCTGAAGTGTTTTTTGATTTATTTTTTTGTTATTAGTTGGTTGAATAATGCTTTGATAAACTAATTGTAGTTTATTATTATCTATTTCAATTAATGCTTTACTAATATCTTGAATTTTTTTTTTATACTGAGCAGCTTTTCATGCATTTACTGCAGCTTGACTTGCTTTACGAGCTTTTAGTTTTTGTTTGAATACTAGTAGTATTTGTTTATTATGATTGTTTTTAAATGATGAATGTTCTCTAAGATTATCTAAACGATTGTACAAGTTTTTTATTATGTGTTTATCTCTAACTTTCACAATATTAATAATGACTTCTCTCCTTACTACCAGATACTACAGCACTATTTATTAATTATAACTGTTTTTATTCAAGAAACTAAAAGTTTGATCTTATAGATCAAATCTCTTATATTTATTTAATTTTATATATTATTACATCATTAATCTGTCACAATAAACTTTTAAATTATACTATCGCTATTGTTCTATATTAGACTTTATATTATACTATTGTTTTATTACTAGATATTACAAATTATTATTTATAATTTACTTTTATCTATCTAAAATTTATCAGATTTTATTAATTCATATGAAAATCAATTTTTAAATATTTTAAAATGTATTAACTTATTATATAAGCATGCAATCACCTTGAAATTTTTACTAGTTATTTATATAAAGTTAAAGAATAAAGTGTTGGTTTTATTTTTTATATTAATATGTAGATTTTGAATATTTACTTTATAAAGTACTTGAAAATTTATTAATTAGGATGAAAAAAGTTATATTAAAACAAATAAATCGAAACTTAATTAGAATTTTAGCAAAAAATCAATCATAGCTGCTTTGAAATAGTTTTGACAAACAGTTTTCAATTAAAAAAAATTAGATAAATAAGTACAATATTTATGTAATACTTTTAGAATTTTGTACTTTTCTTTATAATTAAGTAAAATAAAATTACGTTTGATCATTTATTTTAATTTACTGATAAAAATTTGATTATAATGAAATAATCAATATAGCTGATATAGTTTTGATTAATTAGTCTGTGTGATACCCCAAAGAGATATACTAACAAGTTAAAAAGTAGTTGGATATTGAATTTATTATCTGATTTTATAGTGAGGTACCTTCTGTCTTTGTTGGTACTAACTATATAAGAAGAAAGATAGTTTGTAGGTTTTAGGGCAGAAATTAAAATTATTAGCTTATTTGTTATAATTAATAGCTTAATAAGTTCCTGAGAGATATAGGTAAAAATGAGTGAGATTAAAGCAAAATTGTATATGATTTTCAGGTTTATATAGAGAAATTGTGGTCAAAGAAGTGAAGATTTCTATATAGTTGAGTTTGGTAAAGAAAATGGTAGTAAATTTTAGAACAATATTTTTAAAAATGTCTTCTAGTATATGAAATAAGATAGTAGCTTGTATGTCAATTGTGAGATTAATTAGGTAGATGAAGTTGGTTAGAAATTCTTGTCTTTTACTAGCTATGTAGCGAATAATATGATAAAGGATAGCTTTGAGTAGCTATTTGTTAAGATATGCTGTTTTAAGAATAAATCTGAAAAGGAAATTGTGAAGATATTTTTTAAATAAATTATATAACTCGTATGAAAAAGGAGTTTGGAGTTTGGTATGAGGCTTTATTTCATCTGTAATAGGGAAGTTAGTAAGCTAGTCAAAGGTTGGATAAAGTTTAGTTTGGGATTTAGAAGAGTCTTGAAATGTTGTAGGGGTTTAAGCAATTAAGAAATAAGAGGTTCCATATTGATAAATTGTTGTAGGTTGGATGAAGTAAGTAATTGTTATACAATGGTAGAGTAAGATAGTTGGATGATTAAGGAGGCAGTAAGTTAGAAAGTAGGTTGTACTATTATGTTCTGAAAGTCAATTTCCATCATAGTTAGTTGAGTTGTGATGAGGTAATATGGGGGTTAGCAAAGATTTTAGAAGGTTGTTGTGTAGTAAGAAATGTAGAAGCTAAATAAGCAAATAGTACAGATAGTAGAGTAGAGAGATGCTGAGTCTGTAGTAGAAGATTGCGATACAGAAGTAGAAGGAGGTTAAGCCATAGTAAAGTTAAGATCTGATTGTTTGAAGAGAGATAATAGTGTTGAAACAAAGTTAGAGAGAGTTAATAGTATAGATTGTCTAACAGATATTTTGGGAGTTTCAGATAGTGGGGTGGTTTGAGTTGGAGAAAGTGTGATATGTTGTTAGAGTTGGAGGTTGAGGCTGTTTAGAAGAGGTTGCAGAAGTGTCAGAAAGTGGTATAAGAGGTTAGAGAGTGTTTTGGTTGGCAAGACATGCTTTATAATAGATATTGTCTTTGTAGAAAATAGCATTTTCATGAAGATAGTAGTAATTTTCTTGAGGTGAATATTTGCATTAGACTAGTTGTTGGCAATTGTGAGTTTCATATTGTCTGATATAAGTCTGATTACAGGTTGAAGATGGTGTGATAAATTCAGTAGTTTTATTGAGTCTTTTAGTAAGGTTTTTAGTAGAAGCAGTAATTTTAGGAAGATTTTTATTATTAGATATATAAGTATCATTATTGTTAAAAATAAAGTAGGTATAAAATTTTTGCAAATGCAAGTAATGATAGAGGTTGAGATTGGCACTTTAAAGAAGTGGGTTGCTTTATTACTACTAATAATGCTGCCCAAAACTTAGTAGTTTTAAATTAGCCAAAACTGAAACTAGTTTTACTAGTTTTGGTTATAATTTATTTTTTTAAAACTAGTCTAAAATTTGAAACTATGCTGAAAGTCTAAAACTACCCTAAAAGCTCAAAACTATATTAGATGTTTAAAACTATATTACATATTTGAAACTATATTAAAATCATAAAACTATACCAAAAGCCCGAAACTATTAAAATAATAATTAAAATTTATATAAAGTATAATAATATTATTATTTTATAATATTATGTATATATAGCATATGTAGCTTTAGCTTACTAAATAGCACTACATGATTGTGTTAGCCTTGTACATATATGCTACAATTATGATACTAATTTAGTTAAACACTCATTTATACTAAAAAGAGAAAAAGCATAATTCATTTCATCGGTTACCAAAAACTTACCAATTATTATTATTTATACAATGTTTCTTTTTACACATATATAAATGAAGCCAATTGCTTAAATATTGCATAATTAAAGAAAAGGTTATTTAAAGTTTATTTAAATTTGTAAAATATACAAGTTTTATCTGTTTTAATTATAGGTTTACCTGTATTTTTATTTGCTTTTGGTTGTATTTTATATCGTATAAACTTTTATTTTCTATTTTAGTTATTTATATGAAAAAAAAAATAAGAATATCATTATAACTGTTTACTTTATCATTATTAATCTTTTAAAAATTAATGTTAGCAATATAAATTAAAACTAATCTATGAAATACTAAATTGAAGAGGATGGCTTAAACATATTCAATAGTGTATATCTACAACTTCTCATATTCAGATATCTTTAGATTTATTTTTAAACCCTTCCAGAATTATTGCGCATTTATCAAGAGTTTCTATGTTAATATTAAAATATATATATAGCTAATATGTATGTTCGTGTATTACCAGTATGATATATTTAGTGCAGGTGTTAAATAGAATACTAAAACAATATAAAAAATTATTTAATACATATCATTGGCTTGAATAGTTTCGAAGTGACCAAATAATTATATATAATATGTAATTGATTTGAATTAGAATGAAGTCAGATTTTGGATTAGACCATATGCTATGAATTATTAGTATAATATTCATTGATTTAAAAGCTAAAATAGTAATCAATAAATAATATAATAAGGTTGAGTCAAATTTGTATTTTTAAGCAAGAAAAAAAATTAAAAACTAATAAATACTTTTTCTTCAAAACTAATACTTACCTGGTTATGCTATGAAGACCAAATAGATGACTAAATCTCTAATTAAGTAAGTATATAATAATAAGCTAATATAAAACAATAGAGAAAAGAACATGCTAATAAGAAAAAAATTATTTAATATATATCGTTGGCTTGAATAGTTTCAAAGTGTTCAAATAATTACATGTAATATATAATTGATTTGAAAATAGATTGAAGTCAGATTTTAGATCAGACTATATTTATTTTATGCCGTGAATTATTAGTATAATATTTATCAATTTAAAAGCCAAAGTGGTGATCAATAAATGATGTAATAAGGTTAAATCAAATTTGTATTTCTAAGCAAGAGAAAAAATTAAAACTAATAAATACTTTTTCTTCAAAACTAATTCTTATCTGGTTATGCCACGAAGACCAAATAGATAGCCAAATCTTTAATTAAGTAAGTATATAATAATAAGCTAATATAAAACAATAAAGAAAAGAATGTACTAATAAGAAAAAAATTATTTAATATATATCATTGGCTTGAATAGTTTCAAAGTGACCAAATAATTACATGTAACAGGTGATCAATTTAAAAATAGATTGAAGTCAGATTTTGGATTAGACTATATTTATTTTATACCATAAATTATTAGCATAATATTCATCAATTTAAAAGCTAAAGTAGTAATCAATAAATGATATAATAAGGTTAAGTCAAATTTGTATTTGTAAGCAAAAGAAAAAATTAAAAACTAATTAATACTTTTTTTTCAAAACTAATACTTATCTAGTTATGTCGCAAAGACCAAATAGATGGCCAAATCTCTAATTAAGTAAGTATATAATAATAAGCTAATATAAAACAATAGAGAAAAGAATGTACTAATAAGAAAAAATTATTTAATATATATCATTGGCTTGAATAATTTCGAAGTGACCAAATAATCATATGTAACATGTGATTAATTTAAAAATAATTGATGTCAGACTATATTTATTTTATAATATGAATTATTAATATAAAATTCATTAATTTAAAAGCTAAAGTATAATTAATAAATAATGTAATAAAGTTGAGTCAAATTTGAATTTGTAAGCAAAAGAAAAAATTAAAAACTAATAAATACTTTTTCTTCAAAACTAATACTTATCTGGCTATATTGTAAAGACCAAATAGATAGCCAAATCCTTAATTAAGTATGTAGATAATAATAAGTTAATATTAATACTATGCAAATAGTACATGAATTTAAATAAGCATATATAAGTATATATACATATATCTGTAATTTATTTATTTGCTAATAATAGTCTGTTATTTGGTGCCTCATATAGAATCCTACTATTTTTTGATAACTTGGCCTTGGAGGCCAATGCGAATTCAATTATGATAGTAAGACTCAAGTATAATCATGTTTGCTATTTCTAAAATTGGTTTATATATCAATTGCACTAATGTTATTTATTAATAGATTTTTCTTAAATATTCATTCTTTACATAATTTATTTTCACATAATATACTTGGTTTATGCTAAAATAGTTTGAAGTCACACCTTTTTAGGCACTTATTTTTACTTTTTTTTTTTATTTAAAGTTGTTTATTTTCGCATAAGCTATCTTTAAATTTCTCAAAATTTATCTTCTATAACTTTAATAATGACTTCATATAATTTATCTTCAATGGCTTTGCATTATTCATCTGAAGCTAAAAGAGAAACAGAAAATGAAACACATCCAAAACATCCTGAAGGAAGACCACTAGATCCTGTTTGGGAGCATTTTGTTGCAACTCCATTAAAATTACCTGGCCATTTTTCTGCACTATGTAAATATTGCAATACTCAATTTAGACATGGGCATCCAAATAAACTTGAGATACATCTTGCAAAAGAATATGAAGGTAAAAGCCTTGATGATGAAATAAGAAGCAAATATCTTGAAATTGTGATTCAGAGACAACTATCAAAAGAAAAACTAGTTTAAAGAATCAATCAAAAAAACAGAAAATAAGTATTAATGATTATTGGAAAAATGAAAATCAATTTTTGGCAAGTCCTAAGAAAGAAGCAATTAACCATATAATTATTAAAGCCTTTGCTATATGTGAACTTCCATTTTCTGTAATTAAGAATCCATGGTTTATTGATATACTTAAATCTTTACGATCTTCATATATACCACCTACTTGTGAATATTTTTCTAATATATTATTAAATAAAGAAGTGATTAAAGTTAATTGGGAGACTGAAAAATATTCAAAAATGACAAATAATTTGACACTTGGTAATTAGCTTTAATATACTTATACTGTACAAGACTTTAACTTATATAATTGTATTAAATTTATATTATTTTATTTAGAATTAGATAGTTAAACGAATCCTCAGAGTGCTTCAATTTATAATTTTTTAATAATGACCCCTAATCATAAGGAATTTTTATATGCCCTTCGTGATTTGTCTTATATTAATCATATAACAAATTTACTCTTTAATAAGATTAATAAAATTTTAATTAAGATTGAATCTGAAAAATTTATTGGAGTAATTTCTGATAATGTCTTGGCTATTGTTGCTGCATGTAGACAGATCAATCAAAAATATCCTTCCATTATCAATTTTCATTGTATTGTTCATTTTGTTAATCTTATTAGTCACGATATTTTGAAATATAAATTATCAGCACATATTTTAAAATATTGCAATAAGATATGCCATTTTTTTAAAACTAGCTATTTAGCTAAAAGTTATCTAAAATGATATATAAATGAATTGAATATTAGTAGAGGTGGATTAAAACTTTTTATAGAAACTAGATAGACATCTGTGTATAAAACAGTTAATATTGTGTTTAGACTTAAACTTGTATTAGAAAAGGTAATTTTTAATTAATTATTAATTGGCGTAATTAATTTTATAAATGCTACAAAATATAATTTTTTTTATTAAATAAAAATTGCTAGTTTTTTTTTGCAGCACTTATTCTTATATAATATAGTGCTAACACTAATTATTTTGAATTATTTTAAGGTTTTAAATAAACATCCTGATACTATTATCAACCAAAATATACAAATAATTTTAAAGTCTCAAGGATTTTTTCATGATGTGAAACTAATATTCAAAATTTTTGCTCCAATTAAAGCTACAATTTTGTGATTAAAAAAAGCAGATTGTTTTATTTAATTAGTTAGTTTAATTGTGACTATTTCTCATATACTAAAAGAAAGAGATATGATTGCTTTTCAAAATTAATGCATAGAAATCGTTAACAATCATTGGAATTTACTTGAAGCAGAACTATATATTTTAGCATATATGCTACATCCTGAATATCTAGGTATATATTATTCTATAATATTTTTAGTTTATTTATATTTTGTATATTTAATAATTGAATTTTTTTTTTATAGGTGCTGGTTTAAGAAATAGAATATATACGTGGGTTGATTCAAAAGTTTTGTCATATTATATAGTTATTTTTTTTATTTGTAAATTTATACTTTTAAAAATTATATATATGAATTATACAATAGTTATAATATATTTGTAAAAAAAATTTAAATTAATTTTAATCAAATAGATATTGAGAAAAATTTTTTTTAAGT
>CAJVPU010000408.1:0-17963 GCA_910591775.1 Dentiscutata heterogama | reverse complement strand
GTGGCCAACGGCACTAAATGTAGTGTTCAGGACTTTTTCATACTTACTAACGGGAAATAAGGCGATTATTTTTTAGTGTTATGTGAGTGTATAGGATTTTTGCCAGGAAAGTCTGAATCATATGATTTACGTATTGATCCTGATTATCCAAATAAAGATCTATGTTAACTTTTTTTCTCTATTTGCCGCTTGTTAAAATGTGTGTTTATTACCCTACAGTTAGAGATATTAACCTATGTTTCAAGTGCTATGTAGCAAGAAAAAACATTTCGCCAAATCAGGTACTGTTATATTTTTGAAAGAATTAATTAATGTCCAATATGTGATCGCGTCTAAGTTCTTTTTTTTTAACACAGAATTTGTGAAAAATCCAGGTCTACGAATCACTTTTGGCTTTGAGTTTTCATTTGCACTTAAAATTAACTATAAGATGTTTTCGCAGAATTGAAAGGACGATGAAAGGTGCGTTACTATTATTTCATATTATATTCTTGAATGATAATATAGTTTTTAATTATATGATTTATTCCATAGATATGCCTAAAGTCAAGAATGAATATATGTATTCAAATATTATCAAAAATTTGTCAAGATGGATTATTCTAATGAAAACTTCGGTCTTGGCCATTGCTATAAAAATGAAATTGGGGCTGATAAGGATAAAGAGATAGGTAACGCTAATGAAATTAGTGGTGGATCCGGTTTAAGGAAAATCCGGATATTAGGATATAATTTATAATTAAATTAAATAAATTAATTGACTTTTTCTTTTATAATTGAGCATCAAACTAATTAGTATCGTGATTATTACAACACGATTTTAATCGATTGACCAACTAATCAACTAGTTGATTAATCGATTTTCAACTAATCGATTAATTGATTTCGATTAATCAATTAGTTAACTATATATTGGTATGTATGTATAGTATGAGTGTTTATTTAATTTTATCAGATATATTAAATATTCGAAAGCACTTGTTTGAACTAATATATACGTTTGATTCAGAATTTACTTAGATATAATATATATTAGGGATGTTAAGTGGTGCATCTGGTCCGGTCCTGGTCCAGTCCCTAAAAAGTCTGGTCCAGAACTAGTTAAAAACTAGTTCACCCCCTTGTCAAAAACAAGTCCTATAGTAGTCCTACCCTAGCGGTTTATTATAGATTTTATAATTACAAACTTTACTATTATTGATCGAAAAGTTGGCATTTAACTAATTTTAACTTAATTCGCCAATTAGAGTTCTGTTATTGATTTCCCAATTAGCGAATTTTATTTAAAGTACCACCACTCAGGGTGTATTGTTATTGATTTACAGTTTATCGATTTTATTTAATGTGTCAAAAGTGATACTCTATTCATATCATGTGATAGCTGTACTGGTTTTGGACCAGTACTGAACTAGTCTTGCTAGTCCCTAAAAAGTCCAGTCTGAACCCAGTCCGAACCAGTTTCCTGTGGACCATTTAACATCCCTAATATATATGATGATTAAAAATTTACTTATTTATTCAAAGTTTATTACAGCCAGCCCGACATATGAAGTAGAGTTAGCATTGGTTAGTTGCAGGTTATATTGTTAATAAATTGCCATCTGCGTGATATCGGGTAAATAGCCTGTAAAAAAAATTGACATAAGTAGTCCGCAATATTATAATCCCAAGCTTGGCAATACATACATATAAGGATACCAGATACTTAACTAATCGGTTAATCAATTAATCGACCAATCACTGATTAATTGATAAATCGATTAATTGATCAATCAATTATGAAGAATATGATCTCTGATATAATTTAGTAGGTTCCAGAAAGTGTTCTTTTATATTAATCAAAATATATAGAACTAAAACTTCTATTTAATAAATAGTTATCATTAATTTGCCTTTATAAAAAAAAATCCGGTTGTAAAATTCGGATAAAGTTTGAAATTGGATAATATCCGAATAGACATTTTTTAAAGTGGATATCTATCCGATATCCGTTTAAGTATCCAGATCCAATCACTAAATGAAATAATTATACTGGATTATTTTCTGTCAATGCACATATAGAATTTTTTTTACCCTCGGCTACACAGATTCCGATGAATCGTTGGTACTGTCCCTGATGGGGTGAAAAGAACATATCATTCTTAATAGGGTTATTAAAGGAAGATATTTTACATCAGATTGGGTGGTAATAATGACCATATTTTATCCCGTGGCTTTATTCGATAGAGGTATAGTTTTTAGAATTCTATCAGGATCCATATGTGAAAAATTTACAAATATTCTGTTTTACATATTCGAACATTCTATATAACTTTCACGTCTTATAATTTGAATTATATAGCACATATATGTATAAATAGTATTTTAAAAATTGATCTACATTATTTGTCACAATAACTATATAACACATAAAACACAAAAGTCGTTCTAGAAATTATTGCGTAGTGATACAAAAATCAAAATATCTGAATTTAATATAACAGGAACAATGTTACAATGTTACGCATTAACCTTGTAATTAATTATTCATTTGCCACTCGCATTTCTTCCAAGTATCCCAGTCAACTATTAATACTCTATCCACAATCAACTTTTCATGAACTTGCACTTGCTGAGGATAGGTTTTTAACAAATCTTCCGGTACCACTTCTTCATCCACCTGCATAGGTTCACTACTTTCGTAATCTTGAATATCCAAAACAGGTTCTTTAGATAAGTTAGATTTTTTACATTTTTTAGTATGGATTTTCAAAGATCCTTTTAAAGCATAGTATCGATTACAATAAGAACAGAGGTATTCATTAATTGATTTATTGACGGTTGGGCAATACCAATCGAAGGGAAAATACTGTAGATTTGCGTCTGGAGGAGTTAACTTTCTTTCCATTAATACGGAGAGAAGAAAGCTGCCAAAGTGAGTTGTATTATTGGATATGCCCATGCTTGCTATGCAAATACTATGAAGCTTCTGTTGGAGCAGAAGTGGTGGTGGGAAAAAGCGATTTGGAAGGACCTGTTTGATTCCACTGTGAAAAGGTTTACAGCAGCTTGGATCATCACACTTTATGACTTGAGTCATATAGCGACAAGTCATTACATGTTTTTCCATCCAAGCTGCTGATTTTTCATTTGAGTAGTAGGATTCTTCGGAAGGTTCTATATACTTAACAAGTATTGGATAACCATCGATAATTGTATCCTCCCACACTGATGTCAAAACATCTCTAGCCACTTTGAAATTGTGTTTTTCCAATTCCTCATCACTTGTCTTTAACTGTGCATCCAAATGTGATCCAAAAGTATCATGTGGGAGGATTATACCAGCTAAGTCATGGCTTAAGGGCACCATTCATCTTTCTACTAGATTGGATGCACTCTGGTGTAGTGCATAGCATGCTATGATGATGGTATCAAGATCATACTTAATAAAGTGATCTACCATCATTTGAACTGTTTTTCTATAGCATGGATTCTCATCGGGTCCACCATCACTTATCATTACCACTACGGGTTTAGGCTGGCCATCCATCGTAGTAAAGTTGTGTAATTTCTCCTCAGCCATCAGGTCATTGAAGTCTTTGCCATGAGAGTAAGCGGTACTACTATCATGTTTACCACTACGAATTCTTATGAACGTTGGACCTGAATATGTTACTGCTTCAGCTTGTCTATATTTATCTTCTTGTACGTCTAATACTGCATAAACTGAAGGGATCAGTTTATGCCTTTCAGCAACAACCCAATCATGATCCGGCAGTTCTACTCGGTATTCCAACTTCATAAGAATCGGTGCTATATGAATTAATTAATTATTATTAGTAAGTTTTATCTTTTTATTTATTATATTTTAAATAGTAATTCTATTTTATTTTAAATTATAGTAACCTTGTTTGTTGGCCACGGCTAAACCGAGAGGTATTCGTGCTTTATCATCTTGAGATATTACTAAAGCACTTTTGGGACCCAATAATGACACCATTTCTTTTATATTTCTTATTAAAGCAGCGCAGAAATGGGTATCATCATGGCTCCTTCTTGCTGAATTTTGTGACCTTAAAAGCTTCACTGGCACTGTTTTAACATGTTGCTTTCCTTCTTTACTACTATGCCGTCTTGGAATTAGCCAAAGATATGTCGCAGAGCATGACAGTTTATAGTTCATATTTGTTAATGCTTCTTGGAGCTGGTCTAAGGTCTTGACAGATCGTATTAATTCTGAACGCTGTCTTTTATCAGCCTGTCCATCTGAAGAAACAATTTGAACAATAGCTTCCAATAAACCTGGCTGTGCTTCTTCTAAACTTGGACGACCAACTGTTGGCCTAACAAGCTGCGTATCGAAACCTGCTTCTTTAAGCTGTTTTTCTATCTGCTGAAGCTTCTGCCTTTTCTGAGATCTATACTTCTGTTGAGATCATTGGTAGTATTCTAATTTATTCAAAGCTTTTATCGACGATACAAGTTCATTTTGAATACTTGTTTTTTTTTTTTTATCAACATCGGAGATCATTTCTCTATTTTCTAATACTTCAAGATGCTATAACTCCCGATTTAATTGAGAAATTGTGTCTTTGAGCTTAGACTGAGCTGGCGCCTCTCGAATTTTAACCATTTGGTCCGTAATTATAAATTGATGACTAGATTTAAGGTAAGAATCTTACAAATACAAAAATATAAATGAGTTTTTACTTTATCTACACACTAATTCTTATTTTTTTTTAATGAGTTGTTTTTAATTACACTGAATAGAGATATACGAATGTAAGTAAAATGAATTTATTTACGAAGGGTTCAAAATTTATTAGATAATTTTGAAGGTAAAATTGCATGTGTATTTATATAACACGGTCTAATATTCAATGATTTTTACAAGTGAAAATACACATATTTTGTCTATAATACATGAGCTAGAATCTAACTTAGAATATTAATTGTCTTTTCCCAAAATTTAACTTTCGAATACAGTAGTACGCTATATTAAGTAGTCCTTGTTGATATTAATATGGGAAGTATGGATACGCTTGTAATATTCTCAATAGATTTGTTCTATATACTAATAATATTAAATCTAGTGTTATTTTGGGATTAGCTCTAGGGTTTGCTTTTTTAAAAAAAATACGACTAGCGTGTTTTTGACACGAATATGATAAGTACAAATGCGCTTTAAAAGTTTTGATAAATCTATTCAATACTGTTATAGAAATATTACTTATACTAATATAATACGAATCATTATTACTTTTTTTTTTTTTTTTTTGAATTAGTACCTTGGTGATTATACTTCGAATACAGTCATACGAATTTCTTGTTGATATTAATATGGGAAGTATAGATACGCTTGTAATATTTTCAATAGATTTGTTCAAATTTATATATATGCTAACAATGTTAAAAGTATTGTCTTTTTAATATGACCAGTACATTTAAGAGATTCTTGTCAATATAAATATAGTAAGTTTATAAATACGCTTTAAGAGTTTTGATAAATCTATTCAATGCGTACTATTATAGTAACATTACTTATGCTAATATATAATACGATTTATTATTACTTTTTTTTTTTTTGAATTAGTACCTCAATGAAACTATTTAGAGAGTATTAATGCATATCAATAAGTTATTTTATGGAGAATGGCTTCAATAGAATTTCCCATTTAGCTTTAATGGCAATTCAAATTTATCAAGAACTGGATATAAGTATGGTCATGTATCCACGTGAAATCACTCAAATAATTAATTAATCAGGGCCGGGAATTTTAATCACTTAATTTGATCGGGTCAAAATAGTTAAATAGCGATTAATTTAGGAATCAGTTTTAAATATCATGTTAGTGATGTAATTAAGAAATAATAAAAGCACGGAGGTTAGATAGTGTAGAGATGGGCAAGTTTAGTAAAGTATTATCATTTACTTACATTATTAACTTGCCCATCTTTAGATAACGGTTTGGGAAAAGAATTAGTTATCGAACGTGACTTTAGTTATCATACACGAGTTTTAGTAATGTATAACAAAGAAAAAAAATAAAACACTTAATAAATAAAGTCTTTATTAAAGTGAACAATTAGTCTTCAAATACAGTTTTTTTTTAATTTTTTATTTATCTTACATATTTTTATTATTTAAAATACATAATTTACATTTAACCAAAATAAATTTAATTTTTAGTCATAACCCTAAACTTAATTTATAAAAAGAAGCACCGATCATTATTCTCTCAGAGACAAGAACCTCCTCCTAGCCAAACGCTCAGATTTGATGAAGCCCACCAAACTACTATCATTCACCGCGAAAAAACTGATTACTATTATTTGCTAGAAGTCAATATCTCTCCTATTAAAATCTCCTCCAAAAAAATCAAAAAAATCGTTCAAAATCTCCCTCCTTTGCCCTGAACTAAATAAGAACAATTAACCAAAAATGGGGCCAAACGAACGAATAAATAAAAGGCTAACCGAAGAGGTGAACGAAAGGGTGAACAAAAGAGTGAACAAAAGGGTGAACAAAAGGGTAAACAAAAGAGTGAACAAAAGGGTGAACAAAAGGGTGAACAAAAAAGTGAAAGAAAGGATAAATGAACTTTCACACATAAAATATATATATATATTATCTGGTAATACCCTTTGAATTATTCATTTGCCTTATTCAACACTGAAAGTAAAGGTTATTTATTAGTAATTGTCAAATTAGCAAAACAGGTTCACAAATAAGAACATAAACACTTATCAATTCCTGTTGATATTTGATAATAAATAAACATCTTATGTTCATCTTTTCAGCTACAATTCTATTCGGGTAGCAATATCCAACATTATACGTTCTCATATTCAATTCCAAGTCTACTTCGATAACAATATTCAAATTCTCCCTAACCTAATGAAACTCAAAATTAAGAGTGCTTTCAAGCAACTAATTAATAGGCAAGAACTAGTTTAACTAGTGTAAAGTTCTTGCAAAGTGCATCGCTAAAAAACGATGAAATTATTATAATGGCACAAACAATGAAATCCATACTTAACCTACAAGTGGCGAACTTCACATCCCAGACTAAATCACCACAAGCGGAAAATCTACAACCACAAGAGCACCGAAAGCGACGAAACCCGGAGCAACAGAAGACTTCAGTAAAGTGATGACATGAAACCACCCAAGTGATGAAACTCATATCAACAGTGCCACCGGAAATGACTCCAAGGCTCTAATAAAGCGACGATGTGGTGGTACTATCCAAACGATGAAATCCACATTCATAAGAGCACCTAAACGACGATGGCAAAAGCTATGAAGTGACGAATTTATACCAAGGGTTCTATTAATGCAACATGAAATATGAAACTTACAATTAACTCAATCAACACCAGATCCTTAACTCTAACCAACCTTAAAAGCACCGGATCCCTAATCCTAACCAACTTTAAAAGCACTGGATCCTTAATCTAGCCAACCTTAAATACTAAAAGAACCAGATCCATATCATTTTTCACATTTTACTAATATTAATGTGAAAATAACACTCACCGGAGTGTTATTTCAGATATGCTATATGCATTATTTTGAAATGAGAGTTGGTTTTATATAGTAAACCTAAACTTTTTAAGTAAATAAGTGTCATGAGGTAATCTATTAGTAAAATATGTGACCAATTAATCATTCGGATTACTAGGTGTTTGTAGGTGGGGAAATGGAAATTACAGTAAAAGAACGTTTAGAAAAAAAAAAAAAGTGCACTTACAGATATGACAAATAAGTGTTACGTATTTCGCGTTTGTACATTTATAGTTTATAACCAACAGTTTTTTCGAAAATCATAGCTTTACCAAACCTCGCTCTATATTAGGTATAGCGATATGCTTATATTGCATCGGGATGCATCTGGTACTACAAACATCGTTTAACGTTAAATATGGATGCCCCCTATATAACTTTATCAAAAGTATTTCAACAACTACATAATAAAATTTAATGAACTTTTTTTTATTTGAATTTTATAATA
Source organism: Dentiscutata heterogama (assembly GCA_910591775.1). Lineage (NCBI taxonomy): Eukaryota > Fungi > Glomeromycota > Glomeromycetes > Diversisporales > Gigasporaceae > Dentiscutata > Dentiscutata heterogama. The sequence continues at coordinate 9,969 of CAJVPU010000408.1, read as the reverse complement.
CTATAGAATTTAAAAAAAAAAGTTTATCAAATTTTACTTAGTAGCTATTGAGATACCTTTGATAAAAGTTTTATAAATAAGTAATCTACATAGAGTGTAGAAATACCAAAAAAGAATATAGAAATACTAGTTTCTTAAATTTATTATCTCTTAATATATAAACTAACATAGACAAATTTGCCTGCATTTTTTACTTTTTTAGCTTTAATCTATTTTTTTAAAATACTAAAATATTTAAATAAAATTTTGCATAATTATATTTGAAAATAAAAATTACTATAACTCTTTCTAACAATTATTTGTACTAAAAAATTTTTTAAAAACTTTTATTAAGAAAAAAACAAAAATATCTAAACAAGCTTATAAGATACAAGAAAAAGTAACTATAAGATAGTAGCTATTATTTAGAGATAGTTCTCATATACTATCTGCTAGTAGCTTTAGAGTTTATTACTTATTGCAGACATAGTATTTGTCATTTAAAAATAGTACTTATATGCTATTTGTTAACAAGCTCAGAGTTTATCATTTATCAAAAAAATTAGTACTGTATATATATAGATAGTAGAACTACTAGTAACTTTAATAAAAAATATATACTTTTTTGCAATAGTACAAATGTTTTCTCTTCTCTCTTACCTTTTGCTAATCTTACCAAAAATTTTCAAAAAAAATAGATGATTTGGCTTATTTTCTTCAACAGATTGGCATTGTTTATACTTATCTAATTTGGACAAACTTAGTAGAATGCAACTATGTATTTGTTTTGTTTATTAATATAGTGCTACAATATAAAGAAGAGACTAGTACTCTTATTTATAAGATATTTAATTTTGATAATATTTTTAGAATAAGTTTATAACAATAAAGTAAAACTTTACAAGTAAGATATATTAATTAGTTACAATTAGTATATAATTTTTTAGGTCTTGGTATAGGCATAAATATGCTATTAATACTGTTTTTCTTTTTGTTCTGTTTTCTTTTTTCAATATCTGTATTTCTTTTTTCTTGTTTTTTTTTTTTTGTTTTTTTTATTTTTTTTTTGTTTTTATTACAATATATATCTTTTATTAAATTTCCCACTTTTTTTTGTTTTGTATCTTATGAGAAAAAAAAAAAATTAGAAAAGAAAGTAGGCAGTCTTGACTAGGCTAGTAACTACTATTCTAGGAACCAATGAGTATATTTTTAGTAAGTTAAAAACTAGAAATAAAAAAAAAAGTTGCTATGGCAAATTGTATCTAGATATCTTAAAGTAGCCAAGTAAACTTTTATTAAGAAAAAAAAAGAGTGTAGACTTTAGCTAAATATCTTGTATTATTTACAATACATATCTTTTAAATAATAAAAGTAGAATTGCTAAATAAAAAAATAAAAAAATAAGAATTACTTTTTTGCAAAATTAATTTTTATAATATAAGAAAAAAAATTTTAATTGCTTATAAACTAAAAATAAACAAGTTTAAAAAAAATTTTTAATCAAAAAAATTATTTATAAATTCTTGACAAACTTTTTAAATATTAATTTTAAATATATAGTTTTTAAAACAATATTATAGTTTATGATGATCCTTTGCACCAAAAATTCCACTAATACCAATCTACGAATATTATGTAGTTAGTATATTTTTTCATAACAAAACTTTACCAAATAGCAGCTGAGTTCAAGAGTTTCAGATTGCATATAAGCACTATGAAATAGAGTTGAAAAGGATAGCTTTTTGTGGGTTTGGCTCTCTGGTAGAAGTCTATAGAGCTATTGAAAAAGTAGCTTTGGCAATAACCAAAAAAGTCTTTGTTAAATTATATCTAAGCAAGAGCAAGAGTAGAAGCTTGAATAAATCTACTATTCTATATAACGTAAACTCTTTTACTCCTTGTTTTGGTGTATACTCCGGCCTTTCTTCTTTACTATTACCCACTTGCAATTTCAACAAAATTTTTAGAAAAAATGAGCAAAACAGCTTACTTCCATCAAAGGATTGGTATTGTTTACTCCTTCCAAATCTGGACGACCTAGTGAACTGCAACTACATGTTTGGGTTCATATTGATAAACACAGTGCTACCTAGAGAGGATCAGGATCTCCTATTTAATTCGCATCCAGATTCGGTTATACGTTGAAAAGAGGTTTTATATAAAGTAAAATTTTATAATCGAGATATACTATAGTTGCATTAGTTATATAATTTTTATTATTGACCACAAACTATTTCTTGATAGAGGTAGATTGGTCAGCCTATTAAGGCTTTTCTCTTTGTTTTTCTTTTTTTATATTTCCCTGTTCTTCTATTTGTTTTCCCCTTTTTGATTCCCCTTTTGATTTTATGTTTTCTTTTTAGTTTTAGTTTTTGTTTTTCTTTTTAATGTTATTCTGTATTAGTAATATGAAATTTTACTTTCTTGTGCTCTCAGTAAAGAAAAAAAGATTGAAGGAATTAGTCTTTGATGGGCTAACAAGGTCTCCTGACGCATATGTAAGTCAGTGCGACAAGTCGCATCTGGGCACAGTATTTGTAGCCGGGTAATACTGAGCTCATAATTGCAAAAGACATTTACTAGAAATAGGTTTTTTTTTTAAAACAGATTTTACCATATAAATATTTGTATTGAAGCACTAACAAGACTGTCAAAAAATAAAAAAAAATAAAAAAAATATTATAGTTTATTTAAAGAATTATAACTTTTATTATACTTTTAGTAATTTACTAATAAAAATTAAAATTTTACTTAGAAGCAAAAAATTTTTATAGATAAAAAATATATAAAATTTAAAAAAATTTAAAGAAAAAATTATATAGTAAAAAGTTTAATACAAGAACTATAAACTTTTATTATACTAGGGTTGGAATTCTGCAGTTTAGTAGTCTAGATATCCAACTCTTTATAAGTAGGTTTCAGGTTCAAGTTCTAGTAAATGTAGATTCTATGAATATTTAAATATACTTACCATGGGAAGTCTAAATAAGTACAAGTTTGGATTAGAAGTTTTCAGAAAAAGGTTTATTGTAAAGAAGTTGGTACTATATATAACTAGTTGTTATAAAAGGTTCTATCCTTTTTGACATTAATTTCATACAAAATAATTTAATTTTGTACAAAATAATATTCAATTTTATACAAAGTAATATTTAATTTCATATAAAATAACATTTAAATTCGTACAAAGTAATATTCAAATCTGTATATAATAACAATTAAATTAAATCATGATATTTCATGATGTAGTGATCTAATATAAAAGGTTTAGGTACTACTCAAATCATCTTATCAAAAGGATTTGAATGGTATCAAAATAATTTATACTAGATCACTATATTATAAAATATCGTGATTTAATTAAATTAATTGTCATTTTGTACAGATTTGAATATCATTTTAAATATTATTTTGTATGAAATTGAATGTTACTTTGTATGAAATTTGATGTTATTTTATATGAAATTAAATGTTATTTTGTATGAAATTGATATCAAAAAAGATATTACACAAAGGTTATATATATAAATCTTTGGTTGGTATAGGTAGCATCAACAATCTTAAGATATTATTGGGATCTTATTTAGAAGAATAACTAGGTAGTAATAAAATTGAAGTAGTGAGAAAAGTGATAAATACAAAGGAATCTGTAGTAAAGAATTGGCTTTACCAGATTTGGAATATCTCTAATACTGTGTAGAATTACTTACCAAAAAAAAGCTAAAGCATAGAGGTATATACATGTTAAGATCTAATAAAGCTCTGGTATACTATATAGCAGTTTTTGAATATTATGAAGGTCTAGAATCACCAAAACTAGTATAGCTATTTTTATAATTACTAAATTCAATATATTAAGATCTGGGTTTTAAAAGTTGCAGAAAAGTTGGTAGTTGTAGCAACATGCAGGTTTAAGATATTTATCTAATATAGTAAAAACAGCTGCATAGCTTAAAATACAAATCTCTAACAAGTATACCAAGTAGAGATACAAACTAGACACACCAAATTAAAAGCAAAAAGTGCCTATTTGAAGCATTAATATACCAATTTGGGAGTTAAAATAGTAGATAAAGTAGATAAAGTAAAGAATATGTGAAAGTTAATTAAAAACAAGTAAGGATATACAAATCTAAATCAATTATATATACAGGAATATTAATAGCTTTGGTGGGTTTTAGCTATAGATAAATAGTTTGTATATCTAAAGTTCTAGTCTTAATACTAATATGTAATACATATATATTTATAGCACTACTATATCAATTTACTTAAGTATTAATAAAAGTTTGGAACAAATACTATATTCAGAGTATTCTTTTAAATATTAAAAAAGAAAAAAAAACTTTTATTATACTAAAGTTTTTTAATAATTTTAAAAAATTTTTTAATAAAGTTAATAAAATAAATTTAAAATTAAATATTTTATTTAAAAAATATATAGCTAAAATTAATATTTAAGATTTTATTAAAAAAATTAAAATTTTTAATAAAAATACAGACAAATTTATCTGTATTACAATTTAAGGAATAGTCTAGTATTTATAGTCTGGTGTTTTTACTTTAAAATTCTATATCTTTATATAATAATAGTAGTTATTATAGATTGAATCAAAAAATAATAGATATATATTAGAAGACAAATTTTCTAATATATATTTATTATTTTACTATAGATTTGCCAAATAACTATAGTATTTTAGTAGTATATTTTAGTATATAAGTTAGATATTAGAAGGTAGCTTAATAACAGTAACATAATAATAATATATCAAAATATTCAAATATTTTACTCTTAGCACTATTTGGACTAAAAGTAAAATATAGAGATATCTTAATATGCTACTATTATATTATTATTATCAATCTACCTCCTGATATCTAATCTATATACTACTAATATGCTACAAAGATACTATAGTTATTTGGCAAATCTATAGTAGAATAATAAGTATATACTAAGAGATTTGTTTCTTGATTTGCACTTGTTATTCATTAATTCAACCTGTGTATACTATGCTTTTTTTGTAATTATTTATTTAGTGTATATGAAAAGAAAATAGTATTTATTATAGACACATATTAAAAAGAAAAAAAATAGAATAATATAGTATTAAAGAGACAATTATGACAATTATATATAGAGAAGAAGTGTATAATAAATAATAAACTGATATTATTATATAATAATATTTGTTTAATAATTGTTGCTTAGTATTTTTATCTAATAATAGTAGTTTTGTATCTTTACTTAATAAATTGTAATCTAGTATCTTCATCTAATAACTATAATTTGGTATCTGTCTAATAACTATAATCTAATGTCTTTGTAGACTATACTGCTTTTAACAACTCTGCCTGCTCTCTTACTATTCAATTTCTTCTTCACTTTAATCAACAAATCTATACAAATATTTGGATCTCCTACTATACTTCAAGATCACAATCTGGCCTCGCTCCAAGCAACTACAACAATATTACTCCTGTTAACCCCACTACATTTTCTTCAAGCCTAACCTTTTTCTCTAAAAACTCTTACAATTTACCTATACCTAACCTATTTCATAAATTAAAAATTTGGTACTTTAACTAGATTAAATTTTCTTTACACCTTTCTCTTATTCTTATTTACTCTCAAATCTAGGTAAGCCTTGGCCACTCTGGTAGGTTTAGGCCACAGATAAATATTTAGGTTTACTTAGATATATGTCTGAGTTCTTTTTTTAAACTTTAGATTTAAAATATAAAACCTTTTTTAATTATGTAAGAAGTTTTTATTAAATCTAATAAAGATAAGAGCATGGTTTTACCTTTAACATTAAAAAAAAAAAAGACTGTATCTATTATATTTTAAAACCTATAGTAGATTGGGGTCTATATAGCTAGAAGTTTGTATTGTAGAAATACTTTATATTTATAATATAATCTAGTGTAGAATCTATAGTAAATGGTAAAAGGATATAATAAATAGCTATTGGCCAATATACTGTACTATCATGTGATTATTATTTTTATTATCCCTTAATCTGTAAGTCATTTCCAGGCAAATTTGCCTGGAAAATTTTTATTATTTATACTATAAAATTACCCAAACCTATATATTATAACTAAAATTTTTTATTTAAAGTTTGTAAAAGTTATAAAAATCGAAATATAAAATTTCCAGACAAATTTACCTAGAAAACAGTTACGCAAATTAATTGATAAAAGTAACGCAAATAGTTATGATCTACATATAAAAATAATCTAGAATTTTTTTTCAAATTTCAAGATATCTCAAGTTCTAGTGATCAGAATTTAGCAATTTTAATGTTATTCGAATTGTCTCAATAAGACAGATTGAATGGCATAAAAATCGCTAAACTTTGATCATCAGAACTTGAAATATTATAAAATTTGTAAAAAAATTTTTTTAATTATTTTTAGGCATAGATCTTAACCATTTGTATTAATTTTGTCAATTAAATCCATGTAATTGTTTTCCAGGCAAATTTGCTTGGAAAATTTAAGCCGTTTTAATTCGAAAAAATCATACATTAGAGGGGCTTTTATTTATTATAAACTAGTGCTATAAAAATATTTATCATGTGATTTGAAAATTCTAGGCAAATTTGCCTGGAAAACAGTTTAAGAGATAATATTATTAGGCTACTACCTAATTGCAACTCTTTCTAAATGCATGCTTCAATGCTAGTCTCACAACATATACTTAGAGATCTAACTGTATTTAAATCTTTTGCCAAATATAAACTTATTAATTTTCTATATCACTTCATATATTTAATATTGAAGTATATTTTAATAATATACAATCTATCTGGTTTAATAATACCAAGTCTAGCAAAATTGACTATATTTGGACCAACACTTTCAATATCTAATTTCTTTTTTTTTTATAATCTTAACAATAGCAAAACTAGTACTCTTAGCAATTATCTAATTCTTTTTACCTCTTGAACTTTTTTCAATATTTTTAGCAAACTTTTATATCTTCATATTAATATTAGTTAATGAATTTTTAACTACAAAGCTATCTTTAATGATTAATGGCTTAAATTTTCTAAGCTTACTACATATTTAATTACTCAAAGCCATATTTCTCTTTCTATTAATATTCAAGAAAGTATAGATACTATTTAGTACAAACTGCAATATAGTATAATATAAGCAACTATCAAAACTATTCCCAACAAAATCTCTTAAAAGCAAAGTTATAATCATCAGTATAGCCTACAGTATACTATACTTTATCTTGGATTTAAAAAATTTGAAAATTTTATTAAAACCCTTAGTAGAAATACTAATTACAACTTTTCTAAACTATATCTCTCTCATATCAATTTACAAATTTTAATTATTAATAATTATTCCAAATATAATCTTTACTTACTTGCTTTATTTGATTTCAACAGTATTAAATCTTGGCTGCAGCAAGTTTACACTATATAAAAACAAATATATTATATATATTGCCTTGAATACTCTTTCTACCTTAGATAACAAATTAATTAAACTTTAAAGAGAAGATATAAAATACTTGTCTCTAAGCCTACCAAGCTATTAATAGCATATTACTAATCTCTTGTTAATTTTACTAATATCAAATTACCAAATCAACTTATTATTAATCTAATCCAAATTAAATACTATATCCAAATATACTTTTCTAACTAGACTGTCTACAAACTTATTAACTAAATCTTTTTCAATAACTTCTAGCAGCAACAGTGCTATCCTCATTTCTATATTAATTTTAACTAGTATATACCACTTATTGAATCAATTACTAAAGATAAAGTTCTCTAAACCATCTTTAAACTACCTAATAGTAAAGCTTGTAGATCTACAAGCATTAGCTATAAAATGATTAAGCATCTTAGTTATTATAACATACTAGCCTTTACTGCTCTATTTAACTGGTATCTTATTTAGAACTTTATATTATAGCTGTGAAAATATAGCAAAATCTATCTTATTTTTAAAAACAGTATATTTGATAGTAACCTAAATCTAATCTAATCTATTAGTCTAATTAAATATATCAGAAAAATATATACAAAATATTTACTAATAGACTAAACTTTATTTTTTTTTTTGCACTCTATTCTCTCACTCTTTAACTATTTTGCTTTACTAGACAATAGCATATCAATCTCAATCTATATTTTTAACAATCTTATTAAAGATACAAACTGCAATTATAAAGAATTATGACTACTATTTCAGGATATAGTAAAGCCTATAATTCAGTTAACTTTAACCTCTTTCAACATGCTCTTCATTATCTATTATTTTTTTAATCTATTATCAATATCCTTTTAAACTTACTTAATAACTACTACAATAAATTTATAACCAATCTTGGCTTGATACACTCATATTATATCTAAAATAGTATTAAGTAAAAAGAGACAATTACTTTTTTATTATGGCAAATTTATTATAACCCACTTATAATCTATATATACTCAACCTTTTCTAAATACTCAATTACAACTACATGGTCTACTAATATTAAAAAATTTTATATCAACAAACTTAAAACTAATTGCTTTGTTTTGATATATATAGATAATACTTTTTAAATTATATTTAGCCAAACAAAGCTACTAATATTTTCTTTGTTGCTAAATTCTTTTACAACATGGCCAATATCAAAGTCAACCTAACTAAATTAATTCTATTTTCTAATGCCAAACCCAGTACCTTCTCTTCTATTTTTTTCACCAATAAAACACTTTCTCTTTAGCTATCTAACAAACTATTCAAATTTTTCAGATACTGGTTTACTCTTAATAACAAATATACTAAACAAACTTAACTTATTTTAGCTAAATTCATTCAATTAACTAAACTAGCTTGTACTAAACAAATAACAAATAATCAAGCTTGTTACATTATCAACACTATTATTATTTCCACTTTAGAATATAGACTTTACAACATTGTATTTAGCCAATCTGTTTGTAATAAAATCTTTAAGCAATATAGTAATTTTGCTAAATATAAAGCCAAGATTTGCTATACTATTTTTATAGTATTTTACTTTATACTTATATATATAATATTAAAATTATCTGGGATATACAGCTCTAATACTATATCTCCACCTTTATTAGATGCTTTAACAATTATTCTCTTCTAGGTATCTTTACCCAAATTCAAATTCTACAACTTCAAAACAATTTTTAGGTTCCTGCTAGTATTTTATCCTATTTCAACTCTTTTATTGATAACCCCAACTAACACACTACTAATTTAAAATTATACAACTTCTTCAACATATAAACTAGACTATTAGTCTAACCCTACATATATTTATATCTGTTACAATTCAAGAGTAATTAGTCTTTCTTAAATTTATTTTATTTTTTTACTTAAATATTTTACTTTTAAAAAACAACTATGCCATCATCATATTCTTTTTCCAGATTAATTTATCTTTACTAATATTTTTTATCTTTTCAAATAGAAATATATCTTACCAAAACTTAATAAAATCTCTAAAAGAAAAATTTCTCTGTAGTTCAAACTGCTTAAAAACTTATTATTACCTTTTTATATAATTATTCTATCTCTATATAGCTTAATCTGATCTTTACTAACTACTACAGCTATAATACTAGCTATTTTTATAAGCACTTCAAATCTTAGTTTATAATACTACTTAATAACCAAATTATTGTTAGCAAGGCTTAATACCAATCTTTTAACTTCAGATATATGTTTATAACTCACTAGCAGTATATTCTTACTAGCTCTTTTCTCTTACTATACACTATTCCTGAAATAACTACTAAACTATATTTTCACTATCCTCTTAACTTTAACCTTATCTACAACAAATACACAATTTTTATTTCAATTATAGATGCCACAAAAATAAGTTTTTAAAAAAAGCTTATTTGTCTTCATTAGAGCAAATTAAAATTTTTTATAAAAAAGAGCAAATCTAATTTATATAATTATATTCCTTATAATTTCATC
>CAJVPU010000407.1:0-17970 GCA_910591775.1 Dentiscutata heterogama | reverse complement strand
ACAGTTAACGAATTTAGACTATATAGTCCTACTCTATATGTCTATCCTAACCCTTATATGGATTTATCATGTGTTTACACTGAACTAAACCGGTTTGTATTCCTTCAATTCTTACTTCGGGGCCTTATTCAAGGATCCCCCTTTCTGGAACACCATATTCGGGGCCTTATTCAAGGATCCCCCTTTTCTGAGTTGAACACCATACTTGGGATTTGCAAGTAGTTCTTCCTAATCTGGTCAGCCCGATGGTCTTGAAGATCGTACCAATTTTGATACTCCCAAAGATTTGGTATTTCCCGAACGGTTATAGCGAACGACGCCACTGCAGATTAAGTTGACATATCTGGAAGAGATATACAAGATATAGTTTTCAAATTTTCGTCACCGGTAGGATTCGAACCCTAGACCTTGCTACTTGGGGGTGACAACTCTACCACTTCACTAAGTCGCCACACCCCTATTGCAAAATTTTATTAATACAACTATTTTTTTGTTTTAAGTAAAAAATAATTCTAATATTATTTTAAATTAATTTGTATAAAAAATAAATTTTTTAAAAATTTGTTAATTTTCCTCTTTTTGTAGCACCAAGCCTATATATTATTAATAGCAAATGTATTATTTTTATCTCTATTAGCTATACAACCAAGTTTCTGAGCAGACTAAACTCAGACAAATTTATTAACTTTAATACAAATCTTTTTGATTTTTTAGATTTAACTAAATTTAAAAAATTAATCTAAACTTTGGCTATTTTAAACTTTCAATACTTGCTTCTCAAATTCTTCTAATTTTTAAAAACAACTCTGCTTTTAATACTCTTTAACATGTTGCAAACCTTAATCTTTACTCTTTATACTTTATATTCTATACTAATAGATCTATTATTAGCTTAAACAACTTCTAATACTTTATAAGTATTGGCTAGATACAAGTTAATAATAACACAATCCTTTATATATTTCAGACATAAATTTTGCTCTGGCTTTGTTTTTTCAAAGCTAAACTACTTGCAATCTTATTAGCTATTTGCATTGTTTTTAGAAACTATAATATTCAAATCTTTACAGACTTCTATTTAGTAATTACTAAATATAATAGCTTAACTTAATAAATAATTAGCCCAAGTCTCTAAATATTCCATACTAGTTAATTTGAAACACACTTCTTAATTTTATTAAATTTTACAACTTAAAAATTACTTTTTACAAAGTTAAAGCATATTATAACAATAAATTTAATAATAAAGCTGATAAACTAGCTCACAACTATTTTAATACATCTTATTTTAAATTTAATTACAATAATATATACAACATTTTATATACTCTAACTTTCAATAAGTATCTTTTTGAACTTTTTATTTGTTATAGTATTTAAACTATTAGCTATACAAATATCTTTCCTTTTTGGTTATTTTACAACTACTTTCAACTATGGCTAAATATTTTTTAATTTATTAACTAAAACTTAATTTAGCTTTATATTAATAACAATTAAAAAGTTTTCAACTTTGCTTATAGCTTTTAGATCTCTACTTTTAAAATATTTAAAATAAAGCTACTTACTACAGTAATAAACTTTTAGTACTAAATACTTTATATAAAAAAAATCTATATTTTTCTAATTTTTGCTATACTATATATATTAATTAATAAGCACTCTACTCTACTAGGCTATATGCCCTACTTCTAACACTTTTTATAAACTTATTCAAAAGTTATTACAATATATATTAAACCTCAACAAACTTTAAATTTTTTCAATATAAACCAACTAGCTATATAACTAAATTATTAATTTTGACAATTTTCAAATAAATTACTTTTTATATAAACTCTCTATCTTTTTTACTCTTTTTGGACCTATTCCATTTAATATTATAAATACAATTTATAAATTTACTATTTCTAACTAAATAACTAATAATCTTACTATATAATTGCTCTTGTATATTAATAAGCAGCTATATACAAATCTTTGAATTCTTTATTATAGCTCAAAACCCCAACTCTAGCTTTCTAAATTTTAACTACTTCTACAACTTAGTTTATAAGTGATTTAAATTTTGCTACAAATATTTTCTTAACTTTCTCACTAATACCTTTATTCAAAGTAACAATTTGATACTTTAACTAAATTAACAATCATATATATATATCTTAAATACTTAACTTATTTTAAATCTAGATAAGCCTTAACTACTTTAGTAGGTTTAGACTACAGATAAGTCTTTAAGTATATCTAACTAAGTTTTTAGATATATATGAGTTTTTATTCTTAGTAATAAATTTAAAATATAAACCTTTTTCAATATTATAAAAAGTTTTTATTAAGTTTAATAAAAATAAAAGCATAGTCTCAATTTTTTTTTTTTTTCTTTAATAACCATATATAAATTTATTAGATATATACAAGTTTATATATTAAACTATCTAATTATATTTTGCAGTATCTGGCTATTCTAAAAGTGTCCAAGTATGGTTATTATACTGATATTTGCCAACAAATTCTATATATACTGCTATATGCATTTAAAAATTTGCTATAGCTTAGTACTCATTTATCTTTGGCTTTTAAAACCTTTTCTACCTAAATCTAGGCAGAATAGTTTATCTTTACATTTTTATAAAGAAAGAAAAAAAGTGCCAAATTTATGAAAGAAAGTTACAAATTTAAAATAAAAAGAAAACAAAAATAAAAACAAAAAAAAAAAAACAAAAAAAAGAATAAGAGGAGTATACTAAATTAGATTCAATTATAAATAAAAAAAGATGAAAAAAGTACAAAAACCAAAAACAAGACAAGCAAAACAAAATAAAAAAAAACAGAAAACCAACAAATATATACTATTAAGCCTGTATATAAAACTAAAAAATTATATAACTAATACAATATTAGTATATTTCTATTGTAAGGTAATCTTTTATTATAAAAGTTCTTTTCAACATATAACCAATTTTGGAAACAATCAAAATCTATATGCTGATCTTCTGTCAGTAGCACTGCTTATAGAACATGATTATAAACAAATACAGAATCTTCTTTAGTATAGATAGGTAATATAAAAATATTATAAGATTATAATATAAAAAAAACTCTAACCTTAACTCAAATCTAACTATAAATTATACTATAACTCTTACTTTAACTCTAACTAATTTCAAATTTGCTTAAATTAGTTTAAATAGCTATTTTTATATATTATAATTTTATATTATTTTATATTGCCTATCTATACTAAAGATTAATCCAAATATATAGTTGCAATCTACTAGGTCATTTGAATTTAAAAGAAGTAAATAATGCTAATTTTTTGACAAAGATAAGCTATTTTGCCTATTTTTTACAAAAATTTTGTAGGTAGAACAAGTGGGTAATAGTATAAAAATAGCTTTCATATTTTTTTTTAAAGAATGTATATATTTTTTTGAAAGTAGTAGAATATATAAAGCTAGGTTAACTACTAACTTTTTTGTTAGTAGATGATAAAACCTGAACTTGTTAGTAAGTAGTATATAAGAACTACTTCTAAATAGCAAGTACTATCCTCACAATAAATAATAAGCTCTAAGCCTGTTAGCAGGTAATATATGAGAACTATTACTAAATAACAGATGCTAGTTTATAATTTTTATCAGAGATTTCTTTTAATAGGTGGCTAATATAGAAATATTATAAGATTATAGTATAAAAAAACTCTAACTCTAATCTTAATCTAACTATAAATTATACTATAACCCTTACTCTAACCCTAATTATTTCCAAATTTGCTTAAATTTATTTTTATATATTATAATTTTATAATATTTTTATATTGGTTACTTATACTAAAAATTAATTTTTATCAGTCTTATACTACTTTTTACTACTATACTATAGTTTACTGTTTTTTGAAAAAAAAGTTTGTTGTGTTTTTTGATACAAGAGATTGTCAGAAAGAGTTATGATTAACATGTTAATAGTCATATTTTAAATATTAATATATATATATATATATATTCTTTTATATTTTTTATACTCTTTATATTTTTACTTTTTATACTTTTTATATATTTTATATTTTTTTGTTTATGTGTTGTAAAAGTTATATAAATTCTAGCTTTCTCTCTTCTTTGACAAAAGAATTTGTTTTTGCAATGTATTAAATTATTAAAATTTTATAAATACAAATATCTATGAATAATTTTGTATCTAGATATTGTATTATAAATAAATAAATATACCTTTGCTTTGAAATAAACCATGTTTTTATGTTTTTAATAAATATACTAAACTGCTCTAATAAGAAAACATTTTACTTTCACACTGCTTTATACTATACTAGAGTTTTGTAGTTTTTATTGCTATATGCTATATTGTAAACAATATGTTAAAAAGGCCATATCTACTTGTAACAATAGCATGGCGCAAATTTTATAACTTATATAATAAATTGTATAAATTTTCTAAACTTTAGCTATTTATAACTTGATGCTTAGGCTTTTTAAAAAAATTCTAACCAATAATTTGGATAGTACTAATAAAAAACAACAGTTTTTATAATTATATTTTTGAAAAAAATATTTAAAACTTAAGATTTTTTAAATTTTTAAAAAACATATAATTTTATAAATATATAATTTTTAATAAGAAGCGACTTGGCACACCATATTATATATAAGTATTTTAATATAGTTACAAGATTCTATTTTTATAAACTCTAGAAAGAGAAGTAAAGGTAAAATAATCCAAATTAACCTCTCAATTTATCTAATAAAAAAGTACCTTTTAGCAAATACCTAAAAGTTACAACTAAAGTGCATTTGAACCAACAATAAAGTTTGTAATTCTTTTTGTTTGTCACTATTACTGAAGTAAAGTTAGCCTTATTGCACAATATTTGAAATAGAATCTTGCTTGGCATTTGTGTTAAAAATTGCAATTTTTGGTCTGATCTTATTTTATTAAAAATAAAGTAATACGAACATTAGCAGTACAAAACAAAAGTGTAAAGCTCAAAAAATAAAACTTGTCTAAAGTTAAAATATTATTTGCTATTAATTTACCGAAAGAGGGTAAAAAAAAGGCACGCCGACATATGGTACACAAAAATTAAAAATCATCGAAGTGGACATTTCATGTGACTGATATTAGTTACATAAATTACAATTATATTTATTAATTAATAATTAAAATTTGTTATATATATATTAATTACAATTGTAATTATTAATAATTAGCAAAGATAATATATATTTTTCTAGTTAGTAATTAACGTACTGTATATTGGTATATTTTTTTGCTAATAAAAGTTTATAAAATTTGGTTTATTAAGGTTTTTTTTTTTTTTTTTTAGCTTTTTTTATACTAATAATACTTAAATTACAGTAGATTTAAATAAAAAATGAAAGTGTTATATCTTAAGATACTGTAAATATAAATAACCCATTCTTTTTTTTTATATACGCTGTAATATTAATAACAATAAAAAAAAAGAATTTGATTTGTTTAATTTTAGAGATAAACTAGTAATATTTAAATCGCCAGCTAGTAGAACTGTTATGTATTTTAAAGTGAAAAATCTGTTTTTAATTATAGTTAAAAAAAGCCGATTTTATCCTCAAGTAATTTCAAGTAATATAGAAATGGTTTACTTGTTAACAAATCATGTTTTCACCGGTTATAAAATTAAAAACCCTCTTTTATTTCAAACACATTTCAAGTGTGAAAAACACATTAATTACCACGCAGGCACCTAATGGCAAGCAATATTTCACATATAACATCAAACTGTTAACAAGAATTTATGCGTTTAATAATTATTTTTATAGGTTATTTTGTCGTTCACAAACGTGATAGAAGAAATCGAATGGAATTTTTTTTTAAAATACTGAAATATTGAATAAATATACGTAATATTAACGATAATATTTATATAGATCGCTTAAGGAATAATATTATAAAAAGTAATTTCTTTAAATTTATGTTTTTTTTTTCGAAAATTTAATTCAGATATGGGTAAGTTCACGTGATAGGAAAAAAAACGCAGTACGTAAAATCGGGGATTAATTGAAATAAATTCGTAGATTTATTCGTAGATCAAATTCCGAATTGTTTAAAACCAACTTTTCGGAAAGGCGGGCCGCATATAAAAAGCGGGTGATCAAATAAACTGTGATACGTAAATGACAACAGTTGACTAATTTAAAGAAACCCAAAAAAAGCAAGAGCAGGGGCGAAAATGGGAAGGCAAGCAGATTAAGCATATTTGTTTATAGAAATTTTTGATAGGAAATAAAAAAGAATAGTAGATCTTTAGATTTTACCTAATAAGTTAAAAAAAGTAAATAGTTTAGAAATGAAAGATTTTTTTTAATCACTAAAAAAGAACAAGTAAGAGAAAGCATATTTGTTGATTACATAATTTATAAAATAAGCATTCATTCATTCGTTAGCTGTCATAAATGCTAACATAAAAAATTAACTATACAATTTGTTAGTGATAATGGATAAATTAATGATACGTACGAAATTAATGATAAACTAATGATAACTAATAAGAAGTAAATAAGTATATATATATAATTATTAATAATTGACGAAACAGATATTATTTTAAAGCCGTGGAATTTCTTTTTTCATGATATTTATTGAGAGAGTCTTTTAACAATATAGAGTTAGTTCGTTTTATGCTAATCCAAATATATAAATAAGAAATATATAGTTACATAAAAAAAAGAAAAAGAAACATTGGCTTACAACTTTTTTTTTTTATCTATCCTTATTTATCAAAACAAATAGATTGTTTACATTGTTTCAAAAAAGAAAAAAACATCATCTTATCGTAAATATAATATTTTAGGAGAATAATAAATGATAGATAATGACGAAATATAAAGTTATTCATTATAAAGAAATAACGATAGATAAAATATATATTGTAAAAAAAAAGAGAAAGCTTAAGATTATTCATTCATTCATTCATTTCTTTTTTTAATGCATGTGCTTAATTTTTAATAAATTTTTCATGTGTCCTGCAAGTAAATATTTTTGAAAAATAGTTAAATCAGGGTACTTCTATATTTTCATTAATCGTTGTTAGATTATTTTGGGTAATTGGCGCGCCGATTTTTACTAATTGTTCATCGTCTTACCGAGAGTTTTGCCACAAAAAAAAAGAATTGACAAAAATGGGGAGCAAAATTTTTCAATGTGTTTATCCGAACACAACATTTTTTTTATATGATAAGAAAAATCATCCCATTATAAGGTTTATAATGATAGAGGGTGAGAAAAATTCGAGCTAATGATGTATGCATGTATGTATCATGAACTATTCTTATTAGACAAAGGCCGATGGAAACGCCACACTCAGGAAACGCGCATTCTGCATTTTTTATTACTGAAAATTGAAATTGCGATTTGATAATATTTGATAATTTTAATACGTACGTACGTACGTACGAACGTATTTTTTTACACTAAATATATAAGCATTGATAAGTTTTTATAAAGATTTGAAAGGAAATATATATTTGTGTTTAAGAATTGAATTGAACGGTTTAAATTGACAGGACAGTATTGTTACTTGTGGATAGTACAGCATTAGAATTTACTAAACGTTTGCTAAAGTTTATTAACGTTGTGCTTGGGAAAACCGATGAGAAAATATTGCGCGTTACAAGGTTATCATGATAATTTTGTACACCAGAAGTAATCAAAAGATTCGAACAAACTTTAGTTTAAAAGTGTTACCTCGCGTTGTAATAAAAAGATTCGTCTATCAAAAAATAACAAACGATTTTGGAAAAGTATCAATGTCGGCCGAACATATTTTGTACACAGAAACACGAAAAAATGCATCATGTTATTCACGAGGTCTTTATACGTGCGTACGTACGTACGTACAGTAAAAGAATCAGTAACAGGTAAGTATCAGAAGTATCAGTATGTAAGTACATATGTGTGTACGTTCCGAAATTCTAAATCAAAATTAAGAGAGCAATTAGACAATTAAATTATTCCTATCATCTCCAACAGATCATCACTCCCAATCTACAATTACCATAATTTATTGTTTAAATGGAAAAAAAGGATAAAAAAGAAAGATCTATAAAAGAAAAAATAATTAATTGTTTATCAGTCGTTGGGGAAGGGGGGAAATCAAAAACATTAAAATTTAAAATTGACCCCAAAAAGTTTATAAATCACAAAAAAGCAGTGAACCAAATATTAATCAGTTAATTATAACCCATTTGGTTTACCTGATTTGGATGATATGAAACACAGCCACTTAAGATTAACATTTACAAGATTAGCGTTAGATATTTACTTTGTACAAGTATCGGTATTACAGTACGTACGTATCACTGATATCGTTATAACAGTGTTATAACGATAATAATTGTTAACGTTATAATAAAAAGATAATTTAGAAAACTTTATATATTTGGAAACTATAATTCAGCCTCAAATTTATTTTACATTCACAAAAATTTTATTTGCATGAATTACATTTCCTGTCAAGAAACTTTTTACGTATTAAATACAACGTAAAGAAAAGGAAATTCGATCTTAAAAATACTCTAATAAAGTTTTGACGCGTAATTTTTCACCATTATAATAATTTATTTGCGCATTAATAAAACACGTTTGAACACGTTGTTGTATATCAAAAAAAAAAAAATAATTTTTTTTACAAGTTATTACAAGATAAAACAATTTTAAAGATATTAAACGAGTTGAACAAGCATTTTATTTTTTAATTTTTTTTTTTTTCCATGTTTATTTACAAAAAAAAAAAAAGATAAAATAAAATAGATTTTGATTATATTGCCAGAATACTACATAAATTGTCCAAGATACTACGTACAATATCGATATACCTCCTTGATTTGATATATTTGATATATTTGAAATTTGATATTTTGATATTGTGTGGTAATTAATTAATTGCTTGTCTGTCATGAAAAATGAGAAAGAAGATTGAGAAAAGAAACAAGAGTCGAAAGTCTACACGCACGAAATATACAAAGAAAAATAATAATAATAATATATAATGAAAATAAAAAAAAAAAACGAGACGATACGTTAAATTTTTTCGTAAAATGTTTTTTTTTTTTTTTTTTTTTTTCTTTAATTTTTTAATAAAATCAAATAAAAAATGACTCTTAAAACTACAAAAAAAACGAATTTACTATATATCATAAATACAAAAGTGTTGTTTACATTTCAAAATTTAAAAAAAAAAGTTTTTATGCTTATGTACAAATATCCCTTGGTTTGAAAAGAAAAAAAAGATTTCCATGCATTTTTTTAATCTATTTGATTTTTTTTGGAAATGCGATTTGAGTGTAGTAATGTTGCAATTATATAAAAAAAAAAAAAACAAAAAAAAAGTAAAGTAATGATTCTTTCTTAAAATTCTTAATCGCATTAATTAAGTTTTAAAAATATATTCTCGTCTGTTGGAGATGTGGTAGGATGATCAAGATAGAAATAAGAAGAATAGTCGGCTGGTGCAATACCATAAGGAGAAAATGGATAATAATCAGATACTTCTAAAATTTGGGATGAACCTGATAGTTGGTGAGCTGATCCATTCGATGGTTGAAACGGTTTGGATTCAAAACAATTTGGATGATTTTGTTCATTTGGTGTTGAAGGTCCACCGCTACCATCATCATTACATTCGTATCCACCACTAAATGATTCAGATCCATCATCATCGGATGAAGAAGCATGAATTTGATTTAACCCATTTGTCTCACAATTATTACACATATTATTTTCAAATGAAGAAATTGTTGATAAGTTTGATGGATTATTAGTTAATACCATCGTTGGGTCAACGCTACCAGACATTATAGAGGTATCGTATGGTTGTTGCTCAATATGAGCATTTGAAGAAGGAATAGAAAGAGTTTTAGCACGTTCGGCAGCGGCGTAAAGAACTCTTTGTAAACTATTAATTATTTCAGGGATTTTGTCTTTGTGAGCTGAAATTCTTTGTAAGAGGGAATAAGTAAGTGATAAGAGTTGCTTATCAAGGTGACTTTGTTTTATTGCTTCAATTAGTCCTTGAAATACGGTAGAATCGGTAAAATGTCCTTTATTTTCGTATAAAAGACAAAGAGTTTCTTTCTCGATGAAAGTTGATTCCAATTTTTCGTTATAACTTTTGTAAATAAACATAAGTTGTTCTTCAACTTTTTGTAATCTTTGCTTCAAATTCTCCACTTGTTTATTTTTTCTGGGGGAATTGTCATACTTGCAAAGATCAGGATCACAATTTGAGCAAGGTTTTCCAGTTTCAGCATCTCCGTCGCACTTGATCTTTCCTTGCCTGCAACGTTGACAAGCTCTCTTATTAATTGGACCTCTGCTTCTCTTGGCTGAATTTGTTTGCGTAGAATGAGATGAATTTGTACGTCGCAAGAGATCAGTTTGAGTTGCAGAGAACCTAGGAGGATTTCCAGGCCTTGTTGCTGTCATCTTTTAAACTAATAAAAATATTTTTTATTGTTTTAACGGTAGTGAAGTTATTGACGGAATGGTGTTAATAAATAAATATATAAATAAATATATATATATATATATATCTAATTTATTTATTTATATGAATTTTAAATGTCTTTCTTTTTAAGAATCGAAAAAAGAAACAAAAAAGAAAGTAAACGAATTAAATATGCTTTTGAGCGAAGGTTACAATTTAAATAAGTTTTTCTCGAAGGTTACGAATTAAATATATTGAGAGTTATATATTCATAGACATAAATTAAAAGATTCTTTTCGTTTAACATTAATTTGGTCTATTCGGTTTAGTCTCTATTTACGATTTATACTGAAATATATTTTTTTTTGTCAAAGACTTTTTTTAAGAAAAAAAAAAAGTATTAAAAATGCAAAAGAAAGTCCAAAGAACGATGTTTATATAAGAAAAAATTACTACAGCCAACCCCATTTCAAAATATATATAGTAATTTATAAAAAATAAATAAATAAATAATTTATTTACTAGTTATGTATGCACAAGGAACAATTCGATTGATAGATAAGTTTTAGATAAGTCTTTAGGGGTGCTCGCGTACGTAAGTACCCTTTAAAACAAGAAAAGATCATCAAAGGTATTTTTATAAAGATATAAAATAAAATAAAAAAAAGGGCCATTTTTTCTAAGTACATTATTAATTAAACAAAACCGTCCAATTAAATGTGCGCTACATAAGAGATAGCATATATTCAAATATATACAATATATATATATATATATATATATATATATATATATATATATATATAATATAATTCATTTAAAATTTGGATTATTATTATACGAATATTTGTACGTACGTACCAATTTACTTTGTTTTAATATTACGGTAAATTTTTTTACAATAAAATATGTATAAATAAAAAAAAACGTAACACACAAATCAAAAAAGAAACATGTAATAGAACATAATGTAGCATTATGGCGCATTAAATTACATAAAAAGTATTTACTACGTTCAGAAATCAAAAATAGAAAAGACCAAGTATAATTTTTTTTCGCCTTTGTTTACCTAAAGTTCCTAACACGTTTTTTATTTTGAAAGGGGAACTTTTTATCTTGTAAATAAAAAAAATATTTTTTTCTTCTAGTATATAAAAGAAGTAAATCCAATTTTTATAGATATTTCCTTTTTTGTCCACAATAGCCAATTCGTATAATAAGATATCCAAGTAGTGAAAATCTTTTTTATTAAAAAACGTTTGTAATTTGTTCAAGATCAAATAATGATCACAAGAAAAGTTTCCAATATATTTATTTCTCTCTTTCCAAATACTGAAATGTACTTATTTTACATTCTATGAATTGGATAAAATTGCACTATAAATTAGTAGACTGTAAATTAGACTGTAAATTAGACTGTAAATTGGTGAATTAGGTTATGAATATAATATGATTTTTTTACATTATTATCATTATTATCATTATTATTTTTTACATTATCATTATTTTTTTACATTATTCTTTTTTACATTATATTTTTTTACATTATCTACAGGAAAAGAAGATCTTTGATCGATGATTTAAATTCCCTTTTTTCATTTTTACATTTGTAAAAAAAAATTTTTTTTTTATAATCGCTAAAATAAACATCCGAAGCACGCGATCTCAAAACAACTTTACAATTTATTATGGATTGTCGGTTACCCAGAAATGTGGATGGTTATAGATGTTATTATTTTTTTTTGTTATAATTATTAAAGTTTGTTTCTGCATTGATAATTTTCCTTCTTTGTTTGCATTTTTATTTCATCCTTTGTTTTAAAAAGCTCAGGATTTCCCTGAATTTTCCTGAATTTCCCACTGAGTGATCATACATACTTTCTAGGTAAGTTTAAACTTTATTATATATGCGCAGTAAGTATCATTATACTTCTTTTCTCATGTTAAAAGAATTATCAATACCGGAATTATTCTTACTGCGTTCGTGTAACACTAAATTAGTCATAAAATTATCTTTATCTATGTGCATTCAGTACGTACGCAAAACAATTTAATTCTATTTAGCCGATCACAATGCAAAAGGCAAAGGGAGAATAATATTTCAAAAAATTTCAATAAAAGGGCAAATGAAACAACTCCAAAACGATTCGAAAAAAAAATAAAATAAAACTTGGAAAAAAATGTGGGAAAAATAAATTATTTGAAAAATAAATTATTAATTATTAATTAATTATTGATATTAAATGACGTATCAAATTAGTTGTTCTTCCCGTTATCAAAAGTCATAAGAACAAGCATAAAAGAAAAAGGTGAGTGCCACAAAATGATTATCAATCAAATTATTTAGAACCCAAGATATCATGATATTTTTGGTTCAAACTCTTTTTGAACTTTGTTTTTTTTTTCTTTTTTTTTTTTTTTATATATACAATATTATACAGTACTTGCCCCAGCCAACTTTCATTGTTTGAATACTTTTTTTGGATTATTCAGGATGCAGGGTAGTTGATTCAACATCTTTTGTTAAACAACTATGGTTACTTATTATATCACGTAATTTGCCATGCATATACTTTAGAGTAAAATAAGTACTGCGGTTTAAACTTTATTAAACATGCGCCATATAATTACTGAAATGAGAATTTTTGTAATACACCTTTGAAACAAAGGGTTTTGTCTTACAAATTTGTGGCTCATGTGAAAGGGTGGCAAGATTTATAAATTTGGTAATTGATGATGTCAATTTGTAATATTGTAATCCTGTAATACCCGAAGGTCAGTTAATTCTTTTGGGGGGATTATCTATTTTAAATTACGAGGGAACCTTTTTTTTTTTATTGAATTTTCCACTTATATATTCGAGTTTAGGCCACAATTCGTCATAACACACAACCCTAATTGTGCTTTAATTTGGTAAATTTAACTTTGTGTTCATGTAATGTGATACGTTGCCCCCTTTTATATTTATTAACTAATAATGACATTAATAAATATATATAAACTTATATGCAAAATAATTCTTTCGAGCATTCCGTTTTTAGAGATAGCCCGAAAATTAATATAACGGGAATTGGTGATTTATCAAAGACGGAATATTTAATTACTAATCCTATACTTATTTACTTTTTATTTGAATTTCTTCCAGTTTATTTTTTTTTTTGTAACAATTGCGACGATTGTGATAAGGGATCAACGATTATGATAACTTTAGCTTATTACTTATCTCTTCATTATTCTTGGCTTCATTATTCTTGGTATATAAAAGTACATATAAAAAATTTCTTGGTATTGTATTGTACGTATACTGGAATATCTGTTATGATTCATAATTTGATCGTCAAAATTCCTATTGACAAAGAGTCATTTTGTATATATCTGATTATTTTGATTATTCTGATTATTCTGATATACAAGCGACGTACAGGTATGACATAATTTTAATAAACTCACATGCAAACGTGCTTCGAAGAATTCCAATGAATTTTTTTTTCTTGGTCTTTGTTAAAAACCTTAAATTGTTTATATTGCCTTGAAGAAAATATATAATTTTTTTTCTCTATTACTGTTTCTTAAATCACATGACATATATTAACGTTAACATTTACTAACTTTTCTTTTAACGATTATCAAAATGTTCAAAATGTTCAAAATGTCCAAATCACTACGTATAATTAATAATGTACATATGTACTGACTGTGTGTACTGACCGTATTTACTGCAAGTATTCATAAGTATTCATAAGTAATCATACATGTGTTTACTACGTACTCACTACTTCTACTGCGTATAATAAACTGCGTTATGTATGTGTGCATATAAACTGCGTATCAAGTATATGCGTATATAGTACATATAGTACATATAGTACACACTACACACTGTATACGTACAGTATCTAACTATACTAATAGAGGTATCAATTTTCTAAAATGCACCCCAAAAAAATATCTTAATTGTGACACAATAAAAAGTTTTTCGTATCAAAAAAATCTGTGGCGTTAAATGCTTTTTATAAATCATGCGCATTTCTTCTTTTTAACCAATTTGTTAGGGGAAAAAGAAATTTAATGATTCCATAAGATATATTTGGTACCACTTTAACTCGGGTTTTGTTCCCTTTCACATGCCTATATTTATCTACCTTAATATAATATATGCTCATCTCTCGGCGATTAGTACATTTGTTTGTTTGAATCGTTATTTCTTCTTCGTCATGAAAAAAATTTCTTGGAAACAACGTCCTAAAATGTATTTTTCCGCAAAATATGATATCATACAAGCAATTGCACTACGGTACCGCTTCAAAAACGCATGTAAAAAAGATTAAAGATCTTATCGATATTTGTACTGCTGTTACTGTAGTTACTACTGTTACTACTGTTATTACTGTTACTACTGTTATTATTGTAATTACTGTTACTACTGTTGTTACTGTTACTACTGTTGTTACTGTTACTGCAGCTATTGCTGGTAGTGCAGTTATTGTTGTTACTGCTGTACCGACTGTATTATGCTTATGTTAAAATGTCCTTGTGATTTCCGCAGTGTTCTTGTCTTTCTTGTCCTCAGGTAGTGTTACCTAAACAAGTGACGTTAGCAGATCGTACAAATTTCTCGATTTACTTTGTCTTTTTTATTTTTCTTTGTTGTTCTTGAAATCTTGAAAAAAAAGTTTAAATATTAATTACATTAATTTGATAATTCTCGTGTGCATTCGTGCAGAATTACAGAATAATGGTTGATATACGTTTACGAATAAAATTATATTCAAAGAATCTACCTATATTTATTATTATTCCATAAAATTTATGTGTAACATATCTTTAAAAAATGGATGGTTTAATAACACAATATACTTGCTAATTCTTGCTAATTATAGTAAATTTATCAAGAAACATACATCTCCGAATATTATATCTTTTAATCAATTCTTTTTCCTTACAAATTTATGTAAATTAATTTATTTTCTTTCCAAATAATTTTGTTTCGTATAATATTTATTTAATGCATGCGAGTTACCATAATTTTTTTACACCACGCTACGTAGCAATTAGCACATAAAATCAAAAATGACCAATGATTGCCAAGCCACTATCATCCTTTATGTGTCCTATTTTGGTCATTTTAGATCATTTTAGATCATTTTAGATCAATTTAGATCAAGTCAGCCCGTTCAAGCCATACAAAGCTCCGGTAATTCCGATCATGTGACTAAAAAAGAAAACGCGAATTTATAACAGTATATAATTCACAATAAGAAATTTTATAATGAACTTATGTGTTGTAAAAATAAACTTATTATCTTTGCATTCTACAGTCACTCTACCATATAAATTCTTTTATTTACGGAACTTTACTTTTCTGTTTCATTTTTTATTAACTTTAACAACAATAAAGTATGCGACGTGATTTACTGTATTTATCATTATAGTATCAGGTAGGTATATATCAATAAATATATTTGTATAATGCTGTATGTACAAAAAATTAAATAATGTATTATAATCAAATTTGTAATTCGCTTTCTAAAATAAATAATAAGATATTACCTTTTTGATAATAATTATTTTATGCAATACTTGTATAACTGTATTAATTTTCTTTATTATTAAAAAAAATTATCGTTTGGATTTTCTGAACTATATAAGGATCATGTTGAGTCCGGCAATTTTCTCTTTTTGACCATTTATTTATATACATATTTCTCATTTCTGTCAAAAAGGTTTCACATTACTTTTAAGAACCAATCGCGACTTTTTTTGACTCTCTTTTTTTTTTTTTTTTTTGATTATCTCTATTTGTATTTTTGATCCAATTTATTCAATTTATTTTGATTTATTTTGATTTATTGTATTTAATATACTATATTATATTTAATATATCTAATATAAATAATAATTATTGTATAAAAAAATTTTTTTTTTGTGACCAACCAAAAAAGTACTGATTATTCTTTATTCTTTGTAGAATATTTTATTTCGTGTATATGCTGCATATATCGCGTAAATTATCAATCTATCCCTAATTTTATTTATGAATAATGCAATTACAATTATAACATATTATCATGTATTATGTGACTCATTATGGAATTAAAATGGTTTACGTGTGAAAAAAAAAGCTTTAGACATTCATTTATTTGACCTTTTTCTTTTGTAAAAATAGGGCCGTGGACTCGACGCCTTTTCTTGTTTATTCAACAATGTAACATGCATACATACACCAATCTCAAGAAATTTCGGTTAATTCCAATTTTTTTTTTTGGTACTGATAAGATTTATATCATATGATTTATGCAGTTAATTGAATTTATTTTTATTATTTTTGAATCTTAACCTTTTATGAATTTTTTTTAATTCAAAAGATTCTTTTTTTTTTTATCTTATTACTCTTTTTGATTATATAACTCGAATGCTTTTATTGGTTTATTATACACTTATACACTTATATATTGTATATATTTATTTATTATAACAGATAAAGTTATTATACTGTAAATTTATTATAAAGTCATTATACTGTAAAATTATTATAGTTTTATTATAGTTTTATTATAGTTTTATTATAGTTTTATTATAGTTTTATTCTAAAGTTATTATAAAGTTATTATATATTATGACGAATATAATAGTGATCCTATCTATCCTTTCAAAAATTTCAAAGATCTATTTACTTTTCTTGAAATAGAACGGTTTCATGATCATTCTTAAAAGATGAATAATAATGATGATTCAGCAAAGTGTTAATTGTTTAGATTTTGTTTACTTATAGTACATGAATATTTTTCATGAAATAGTACGTATATCCGAATATTATTACTTTTCGATCTCTTTATTGATGAATACGTATAAATTTTTTTCTTTTCGGCCGACAATAACAAATTATTTTTTAATATTCGGTAATTTCCGTAGATAATGTTAATCCGTTCAGTATAAACATATTACAGATTAACTATATTAATTGTTTCAATTCGTAAATCAGATGGTAATTACTTGTTTTGTACTACACGTTTCTTTAATTGTGCACATGATCGTAACCACTTTGAAATGTGTGAATCCTTAATTCGTTCTTAAAATGAACGAATGATTGTGTACAATAAAAGTTTGAGATTTTAAAGTTTCAGGTACATTGATAAAAGATCAAAGTCCAAAATTTAGATCAAAATGGGGATCTCAAAAAAAAATTTGAAAAAAAATATCGTTATTATACAAGAGTAAATCAGGTTATTAATTTAAAAAATAAAATATCAAACAAATTCACACGTTAGAATGATCTACAAATTAAAATGTTTCAAGTTAATTCTTTTTTTTTTTTGGTCAAAACTTTGTTAAAAATAGAACAAAAACAAACAATCTGTAGGTAAAAATAGATTTAAGCATAGATCAACGATTAAAAAGCCACGTTATACAGCTAAAAATAGATTCCTCTTTTAGTATCTTAATTGCAGCTTAAATTTATTTTTAATTTCGATTCGAAACTGTTCCATAAAATA